>LJIJ01003699.1:0-17875 GCA_001718145.1 Orchesella cincta | reverse complement strand
TACAGTAGCTTTTCGAATGTATAATTACACAAGCCATGTTGGTGCATTTGAAGCAATTAATCGTGACCTTTGACTTTGTTCACGAACTTACTGATTTGAATTTGCGGATGCATATTATCAATCAGGCAGGCAGCATAACTTTCGAATGATGTATGATAAGGCTATATGTGACGCTTATCAATTTGTTGGCTTATTTTTGACCTTGGTTCTCGGGTGACCAGAGTAACCCAATCTCGAACTCATCCTCCGGGTTTGTACTTTTATCTATCGATTGGTTGAGAGCAGAATGTTCAAAAGTGTCAAACGTTTGAAGAGTTTGGCGTGTTGCAGACGAGACAGACGACAGACGACAGACGGGACGACAAAAAGAAGTCTTCTTAATAAATGATTAGGCGTGCTAAAGGTACATATAGCTAAGACAATAATTTCACAATATCACACCTTCCCAACTTCATTCGTTGGAAATTTAATAACATAATCAGCAAGGGGTGATTATTTAATTGTTGAAAGAACGGGGTGTAATCTAGCTTCTATTCATATTTCATTATTAGCAAACTGCTTAGTGCTCGGAGGTCAGCGGGACAGAAAGGAATGACAAATTACGGCTGAAAGATAATGAAAGAGAAAATGGAAAGACAAGTGATTTAGAAAGGAATGGGAATGGAAAGATTTTGAAAGATTCTTTCAAAGTAAATTTTTTTTATTTAATATTGTATATAGGAATTAAAGGCTTCATACACGTTAAAAGGCATGGAAATTTTATAAAATGATTTTAAACGATAGAATAATCTATTTTTCAATGAATTTTAAATGTCAATATTTGTAAAAAGTTGAATTTGCCATATTTACATGAAAAATATTTTAAAATTCTAAACTGCAAATTTTCAAATATCTGAGGTAGCTTGTGATCTTATTTAACTTATTTAACGCTCTATAGGTTAGTAAGATGTGTGGTAGCATCAATTGATTTGCTATATAAACGCAATTTATAGTTACTGTCTTGATGAAGCGAACATAATGTCTTTCATCTCGTTGTCAGTGCACTGGAAAGGAATGGAAAAGGAATGACTATTTTGTTTGAATGACTATTATTTGAAAGACATCTCATGTGGACTTTCAAGTCTTTGATGGAAAAGGAATGCAAAATGTGAAAGGAAGGGAAAAGACTTCGAGGGCACTAGCAAAACGCTTATTTATATTAAGTTGCTCAGAATTGTTGAGGTCTCTTTGGAACAAATTGATATTCCCCTACTGTTATTTTTTCTGCCCATCCATAAGTAATTTTGCGTCTTAGTATGAATTGTGTGTAAAAAGCATTGCAACTCTGATGATTAAAGACAGCATATAACGTTATTTAGAAAGTGGGCTTAAAGTTTTCAATACAATAGCCATGTAAAGTCGACACTTGCATGTTGTCTCATGTTACTTTACATTAATAACTGAGAACATAAGACTGGAGCGTTTTTTGTTCCCAAAATAAGTCCTTGATTTTGCATGGCCAAACTAAGACTGAAAACTGGTCTTGAATTGGCAGAAGGTAAAATAAATAAGCAAGGGAGCCACTCACCAAAGTATCAATCGCTGCTAATGTTTACCTTCTGCTTTGGGTTTTTCTTAATAAGCGGCCCACATAAATAACCTATGTTTTGTGTTTTATTGTTGTGCTCGCGACATTATATTAGTGAATAGCTAAAAAGGTTGCTTCGAAAGACAAAACGGTCGCATGCAAGAAGTAAATATTAATCTTTCTCGATAGAGTTTTGCATTGGATGACTCCTGTTTTGTCGGCCGCGAAAATGACGTGGATCATAATTATTTTTTGGGTTATGCCAATTACAATTTATTGGATTGTCCAGCAAGTGTCATCAATTCTATATTACTCGCTTGTATTGAATTGGGTGGCTTTGTTTTTTTATATAAAATGTAATAAGCTTAACGATTGTTATATTTTCATTTTGCCACATTTCGAGTTCGAATTCATTAGAGTACTTGCAACCACACAGGTCAGAGTTTGTTTATATTGGCAAAATGGAATGGCTTTATGTATCTTGATTTTGCTTTTACAAAGCTTATTCGGTAATTACTCGAACTTTACTAATATTTATATATATATATATGATATCAGTATTTACTGTTTTCAAATTGATATGATAATATACTTAGTGTTAAATTTTCTGCGGCCGACAAAACAGGAGTCATCCAAATGCAAACTCTAATCGAGAAAGCATTTATTTACTTCTTTGGCATGCGACGTTTTGTCTTTCACGGAAGCAACACCTTTTTGCTATTCACTAGTTTAGATCTTTTTTCATGACTACTGCGGTTATCTTAAAATATGTATAACCAATTTAACTGCCTCGATTGATTATGCTAAGAAAGCCATCTTTTGTATGAACAGTGTGACTTTAGTTTTCTTTCCTTAACTCTGTAATATATGAAAAGCTCTTTGGTTAAGCAATTTTTTCATATCTTCACCCAGGTAGGTTTGAACCTGATACGGTCAGGTTGGAAACATTTTGCTGTATATGCGTGTATATATTATGAGCATCTAAAGATATTATCACACTCGATGTTGGATATTATGCAGAAAATCTCAATGGAGATTATAAAGTTCATTGGAGCATTTGTATTATCCAACAACATTGCATACATGCATAACAAATCCATGTATTGTGAAGTATGGCATTTCTAAAGGTATGGGATCGTCGATTTCAAGAATGCATAAACCTACAAGTCTGATACTTCTCAATAGTATGCTCATATAGGTTAGCTACGAACAATAAGGTTTTTTGAAGAATTATTTTGAACCACTAACATTCCAGCGAGGTATGAACCCGATAGGACTGCATGTTTCCAAGCATTTTTCATCATTTTGTCATTTCATTTCTACTAGAAATTTTTTGCCACAAAATTTGATACTGGATATTATGCGGAGTGACACTAATTAAGTATTGTTTTTTAGATGAAGTCTAAAATGTAAACCGTTTGGCCGTCCTTGCATTTTTAAGTTAAAGAGACGTAGTGTGATTCCATATCAGTCTTCAACTGACTGCTCATTTGGAACCAAGGGTTTCCAAATTGAACAACGTGCTACGCACGTTGTTAGGACAGTTTGTTTCGTCTTTCAAAAAACACTTGCCCTACGTTATGAGACGAGCGGCTTATCGTCTACTCACGATCTAAATCAACGAACAATTGCAGCAGAAAATTAGTCTCGGAAAATCAATGCAAATGTAGCATAAAAGTATAAACAAAACATAAAACTTGTTATTTTTTTGACTGCTCGATCCTTTTAAAATTATTCACTTTAAATTAGTGGAATTCTTAAATAACTGATTTTACTTTTTTAAATTATTATCATCAATCGCATTCCAAATAGGTCTTCATAACGCTTAAGCATTCAAAAATGTATTCTAAAATTTTATGAATAAATACTGGTTAATGTGACTAACCGAATGAATGCACGGGTTTCGCTTACACTTGCCAAAAATTGTCATCACTGTGATACATTTTTCATCACAATTTTCCGGCCGACACTATCAAAACACATTTTTTGAAATATTCCATATTGTATTCTTCTCTTCTTGTCTTTCATTAATAGGTTGGATATTGTTAGACAAGGGCTTCTCTGAAGTCTATACAATCGAAAGGTAAAAAGCGATTTCTTGAAAAGTTGCAAGTTTCGTAACAGAGCAGTATGGTTTCTTTTAGTTTCCTGATTGTCCAGGTTTAGTACTGTTGAGATTAAAAGCATTAGCAACTCTGGTTGAATGACATATTAACGTTATTTGGTAAAGTGGGTTAAAAACTTCCAAAACGGTAGCGTAGCAAGTTCCACACTACCCGTAAGAAACGGCATCAACCATAGTACCGTCATTTAACGTATTTTCACCTCTATAACGAGAGCTGCACAGTGTGCTGTAAACACTGCTTAAAAGCAGTTCAAACCGTTACATTTAACCTTTGAGTAATAATTTCTTCTTGTTAAGTCAGTTACCATTACGATACATTTCTAAGGCAACAGAAAGATATCTACTTGTTTAGCGACTCAATAAGAGCACTTAGCCTGAAAATGTGTTGGGAAATAAAAGTTTGGTGACTTTTTACTTTGACAATAATGAAAATTGCGTAAGACATTGCAACCTGCACCAACTGTTACACACCAGCAATCTACAGGTTTTAAAGCTTTACAATAAGTGTTATGTATCGAGACTACATTTTATAATGCGGATTGAATCTGCTGTAGTTTTGTGAGAATAAAGCTCGAAAAGTTTTGAAAGTCATAAAAAATCACGCTTCAATGGTGGATAAGTAATCGGCTGAATGTTTTCAGTACGTACCTAACATCCCTAAAGCTCGCCCATATTTTCGTATCAACGCTTAATAAATGAATTTGAAAAGTTTCAACAAACTATCTTATAGCTCAGTTACAGTTCATGGATAAATAACAGCGAACTGCGTATGCGCATACCGATCAACGTACTATTACAATTTGTTTTTGACATTGCAATATGATTTCAAATAACTCTATTTTACAACATTTTTACGCTTGTCGATATGATAGTTTAATTCCTTTGTTTCTGCCTTGCCATACATTTGGGGGGACAGATTTGACGTCGGTAGTAGATATCCTACGTTATTACATAAAGCTAGATTTTACAAGTCTGGTGGTTTTTAGTCATATGGATCACTTTTTATCGCAGACTTAAACACACGAAATGCAGCCATACGTATACTGAAAGGTGGTGTGATTTTGTGGTAGGGTTCAGTCTAATAAATACGCCATTGAATTTCGGTGTTGAATTAATCGTTTTCTGTGAGAATTCGGCAACTAACTGCCACACATTCTTGTTAGTGCTTGTGATAATAGAAGAGAGGAATTGGTTCTTGAATAATCAATTCATCAAGCTTTCCTGTGTTACATTACACAAGAAGCTCGAGCATGGATAGGAGTGTTTCTAAAGAAAGCGTAAAACTTCAAGAACCAAGTCTCTAATTACATTTTATAAACACTTTCTATTCCAAGGCCATTCATGGTAAACTTCTAAGTTTGTCGAATGTCATGATACACTGATACACCCTGTTAAACTAATCCCTTTTCACAAATTCTAAGCCTGTTGTAGACGTAACCGCGGAGCACACTTTTTCTGTTAAAGATGGCTGCTTCGTTTGTGGGGGCGGGTTTACAACGGTGTAATTTATTGCTATTATTAACAACAAATACGATTGAATTAACTGGAATCATATATCTGCAAATAAAATTGAAAGTAAATTGGTTTGTAGAATCAAACCAGACCAATACGTAAATTTAAGTTTTTACGTTATCTTCAACAGTTTGATAAGTCTTAGAAGTCGTGATTAGGTTGATAAAAGGTAAGATGGAGGACATACATTGGTCTATTAAATCCGGGGTTACTCATGAAATGTAGTACCATCGAAGTTTGCACAGTTCTATACGCTTGATTAACTAAACGTTTAGATATTTTTGTCATCAAAATGTTTGTGACAGCACTATCTAAGCAAACTAGACCAATGAAAACACAATATGGAATGGAAGTAGTAGTTGCTTCAACATCTAAATGTCAAACTAATACAATGACGGAGACCATAAATTAAGCAGATGATGTAAACTATTGTAAGATTACAGACTATTCTTTTCTTTGAGTGGTGTAGTTCATTTTTAGTAACTAAAAACAAATTCGGTTAAATGGAAAGCTCGTACCTTAACTTTACCATTTTATAATATAGCTTACTAATATTGTAAAAATTGTAATCCAATCACTCCAGTTTCCCTTGTTACTTTACATAAGACGCTTAGTGAATCGTTAAACGTCTTTCTTTTGAACTCGAATACAAAACTATACTAGGACAAAGTACATTTTTGTACTGTTTACTACACGATTCTGTAACTGTTGACTGCAGTGAAAAATCAAAAGGTTTGCAATCTCCAGTTGGGAAACCCATTTAATCTTTAATTTATTGATTGGGTTTGCTTTTCATTCTACTTTTACCCAAAACAGGATATTGAAAAACAAAATTTAACAACATAAAAGGGTAAGTTAATTAAATATGCTACTAAATATTGGAAAGCCAATGACATTGATTCCAAAGTAAATCGTTCTTAAATTTTAATAGCGCAGATTGCATAACATTGGACACACTGCTCCTGGAAATAACCATATTTTTAATAATTGAGTTTATGATATCGATTCGACGAATTAAATGCAGGTTTGGGATAACTGCATTTCAATAATGTTTTTGCATTAATGAATTGAGCAATACTGCAATTGCTTAGAAAATGCCAACTGCAGTTATTAGAACTATCAGGTTTTTGTAGTTTCACAATTGTTGAAAAGGTAAAAATTCACAAGGTACAAAAAACCTTTAAAACAACGGTGTGAGATAAGATGTAAATTATATAGCTTCGGGTTGATTGATTTTAAGGGATTGGATACACTGATTTCCCATTCATTTTGACTTAACATTTATTAAACTTTGAAGCATTCAATGATACCTTACATGCTACTTTACTCCTAGTTCAACCGGAAGACAAAATTGATATAAAGTTTATGAGGTAAAACTGAAAACTCTGTACATTTTCCTACGTCAATAGTTGGAATCCCATTACCGTTTTATTTTTTCTGCTCACCCAGCATGGCACCTTTGAGTCTTATTACGATTGAGAGTAAAACGTGTAGCAACTCATTAAATTATTCAAAGACATTATTTAGAACGTTAGTTAGTAAAGTACGTCAAAAGTTTTTATTACGGAAGATCATTAAAGTCAACCGTATCCGTAAGTAATAGCAGCGAAAGTCGTGCAGGCAAACATTGTGCAGTAAACACTCCTTAAAAGCGGCTAAAATCCTTGCAAATAACTCGTTAGTAATCATTTCTTTTTAAGCCAGTTGACATTAGGGTACATTTCTAAGGCAACAGAAATATATCTACTTGGTTGGCGAATCAGTGCGCGCATTTATTTCGACATCAAAAGTTTAAGAAAATAAAAAGTCGATGGTTTTCCACTTTCAAAATGTTTCTTTGGGCCAACGATTCTATATATTTTTAAACGTGCTGTAAATACGCAATGATTTTCTAATAACCTTGCCTAACCATGTGGAAAGCATTGCTAAAAGGTACCATATTTACTTAGGGGCAGGACCATTAGGTAAACAAATGTTATCAGAAAAAGAGGTCAATAGTTGCAAAGTTGTAGACTAATTACGTTGCAGGTGAAAGCTAAATTTGTGGAGTGAACCCAGGTAAAAAATATCGAGTGAACATTTCAATCGACTTGATTTACTATCATTGCAAAAAAATTATTGCCAAAAAACGCCACTTGAAATAACGCAACCAGTCAGTTTAGAATTATTCGGTGTAAATTGCTTAGCATTGGACACACTGCAGCCAGCAAACAGTATTTTCAAATATTGAGCTTATGAACTTACTTGGGCCGATTATTTAATTTCATTAGCATTTTTAAGAAAATACTTAATCAATTGCAATTGCATTAAAAACGGAACTGCAGCGCTTGCAGGAACTATCATGAGTTCAAATTGGCATTCGGACTGAGCAAGGGTGGAACATGACTAGGTGCATAAAGCACCATTAGAAACAATCATGTAAGAGGATTAAGTGTAAATAATCAATTCAGATTAAAAGATCTTGAAGATTCGATAAACTAAATTCTCAATTCACTTGAGTTTGTAACATTTAATATTAACTGAAGCATTCGATGATACCTTTCATGATGCTTTTTTACCCTCACCTGAACACAGAATGATTGAAAGTCAATGAGTTTTTAAAGAAGAGTAAACTCTGCATTTTCTTAATGACTAATGGACGTAATTTGCAGTAATTAGTTGCAACAGCATTCATCTTTTCAATTAATGAAATTATTATTGGATCAAGTGCAATGCTACTTTAACTCTTAAATATTTTTTATACAATGCATACATATAATTTTCAGTTACTCTGCGTATGAACGTTTTTTCACTTTGCCCCATTCTATTTATACTAATTTTCAATAATTAAAACGAAATATCGATTTTTTGAATAAATTCAAATAAAAAGACAGGCAGAGGGGTATTTTGAGAATAGATTAAGAAGGTTTATTGGCGTAAAGTCTTAAGTAACCAGTAGTAGCTGTATTTTCTAATGACTGATAAATATTACCTGATAACGTGGTTTAAAAAGTTACTTACAAATAAAAACTTACTAAAAATTAAAGACCCACTGCCAATACCATTTGTATTGTATTTAAAGGGATGAATGTCATGTAAAGTATGTTAGTCAACTTATATTAGAGACTAACATGCGCAAACTAATCCATACATTCATTTATAATACTTATCAGCTTTCACCCAATTCAGCAGAATAAAATGATAGGTTCTAAGATTTGCTTAAAGTTAAAATTATACTATTTATATAATATGTATGTAGTACTCGTTCACAACTGCACTCCGTTTTTAAGGCTGGATGTATTACAACTTGATTTTTATTATGCAAAAATTTATCTGAACCTTTATATTGTAGTCCTAATGCCACTTGGTTCCAGACAAAAATTATTGAATGCAACGCTGTTGTCGTACGGTTTTGAAGCAATCCACTAGTTGTTTTTAACGAAGCTCGAATTTTGGTAAGTTTTGGTTTCCATATTTCCCATAGCCCCGAATTGGAGACTGCAAATATATTTCTCTTCCTTCTCTACAGAACATAAATGAAATTTTGAATCAATAGTCAAGCAACTAGTTGCTGCATTACAACCTTTTTTAAATGCATATTAAACTACACATGTCAAACGTGATAAGTACCTATTTTATGAGTTGTTGCACGCAAAACACCGTAAAAGTGATGATGATAATGACCCATGATGAGTATACAAAGTGTAGCACTGCGGAGAGTTTTTTAATGAAAGGGAAACGTTTTTTTGCTTAACACATATTTGTACTACTTTCTGAAACATGATAATAGGTACCTCCATTACGTACTCTGACGCAGTCGTCTTCCTTTGAAAACTAATATTCTTAAATATTGTATCAACGGCACCTTTTTATTCAATACACTGATAAAACACGATGATTTAAGAAACATTCACAATGTAACGTGAAATGCATTTTGCATCTACTGAGAATTGTACGTTTTGTAACTTGACAAATGCCAAAAGTACTTTCAGGCTTGTCAGCCAAGGAGAAACTGCGCAAGAACAACGAACTGCAGTGGGTTATAACCTCAATTTGTTCGAGGATGAATGTATGCAGGTGTTGGTATCATAAAAGAACATAAATGTAGAGATGCATATATTAAATGCTATTGCAAAATTCATGTCAAACTGAATATTATCCCATTGTTCTCGTCTTTCTCAAGATCGTAGAAACGAATTGTGTCCATTTACCATCTGGAGCATGCAACTGACAATGCAAACATAAATTATAAACCGAATATTTATGACGAAATTTTACTGCTTGTTGAGCAGAGCTTTTACTCCCCTCTCTTGTAGGAAAACAAACGTGAACAAATTCAATCACATGAAATAGGAAGTAAGGATTCGTATTATGCAGACTTCAACTGAATGAAGGTAAAACTCATTTGTGTTTGGACTTATTTTTTGCAAGGTAACTCATTATAACAAACAGCTATTTGCTGTATGTTATGATGGGAAAAGAGAGTTTTTAATGATGTAGTAGCAGTTCAGACAGGTAGCGCAATACATATACGCTTGTATTTTTCAGGAACTTGTTGTTTTGCAATCAACAAAAGCAGCAGAAATAGTCACTTGGTTTATTTTGAGCAATGCGGCATTATGATACTGCATAATCAACTACAGCTTTTGTGTTGAGTGAAAACTGTTTATAATTTAAAAAGCACCTATTAATGGTCTTTCTAGCGTGGTTAAAAATAGGTTTAAATGATATCAAGCTTTCATCCTTTGGTTTATTATATGCAATGATGGAGGTAATTTATTTTTGAGTGTGAAATTGAATCGGTATGTTAATGCCGGTATGAATTAGGGGCATATTTTGTTTTGGCTTACAAATGCAGGTAAAAGGGATTCCCCCTCAACCGCGTCACAAAGTATGCTCAGACGATGTATAGATGTTTCAATTTAGTCTCAATCTGAATTTATTGATGTTTATTTTTTAAAATATATTGGAGACGATGGTACAAAATGAAATGAGTTATTGGCATAAATATCAGGGATGAACAAAACAAATATCCAACGACATGCTTGATATGGGGGAACTTGGAACTCACATTGTAGTCCCATTGTCGTTTAAGTTTTGTGATTCAATTGAAAAGAGAAATGATGATGGAAATAGAAAAGTATTTATATAAATTCATTTTTGAATTGAGCTAATCCGAATTCGTTACTAATAATTTTGTTTTTTATTGCTCTGATGGGAAAATAATAATTTACTTGAATAAATAGTTTATCAACAAAGTGCATTATTTCAATCGGGTGATCATGGGGGAAAACGTTCAGCTCAACCACTGGATATTGTTAGATATCTCACAGGCTTTTCATTCTGTCATTCTGCTACGTGCGGCGAAGATAATTATGTGCTTCTGTCGTGTCGGTCTCGTAAAAAATCCGTAAAAAAGTTGGAGTTTGCAACAATTATTAGTAGGCGGTCTCCCTGTTTGCTCTTGAAGTGAAACCAAACTTGCATATTTTGCACATGAAAGAAATGCTTACCTGTCGCGCGATGCAAACTCGACTGCCAATATTCTGGCGTTTATATGGATATTTTATGATGAAGTCTGAATGCTTTATTTTGACTAAAGTTAAACATTCCCTTAGTTTTAATTACAAAGTATTATGCCAAAAGAAATCAATTACATTTCGACACCTTTCCGTTCAGCTTATAATAATAATCTTTTCATGGCCTTTGCCTTACATTTAATATCTTCAATATTTATGCCACCATAAATTACAAATTTATGACAGCACCATCATCATCTTTTTATGTGATTTGAGTAAAAGTAAAATTGTATTTTGTGCACAAACATTCTGAAGTTGGACATGTGATCATCATTAAAACATTGGGCAACGCGGACTAACATGTTAAGGCACCCATTTGTCCGTATGTTGCAGCGGAACTGCCTTGAATGAAAGAATTTGCAGTGAGATAGATCAGCTTTTTTCTCAGCACTGTTTCGTCGCAGTAAGCGCCCTTTGTCCATTTTTCCCACCTTTTTTTGGGTGGATAGTACGAAATGGACAAAATGGAAGAAAGTGGTCAAAATTGTACGAATGGACAGTGTCATGTAACAGAGGAGCCAAATTTAATCTGCCATATACATCCCATAGAAATCTGAGATATCAAGTCTACAGTAGTTAAACTAATCCAAAGAATGTTAAAATGAGAATGGAACTTAAGAATTGACACGAAAATGGATTCATCAGAGCTTAAATAGTTTAATAGTTGACCTAAATTATATAATTTTGAATATATTGGCTCTTATTCATAATTTCCTGCCAGGCAAAGTTCATTGCAAGGAGAGCGCAACATTGTATCATATGAAGCGTACTTAATGGAAACACTAAATTACAATTGCTGGTCACAAAATACAGTAAAAATGATGTTAGGAACATTTTTAAAATAGGTAAGTTGTAGTTTATATTGTAGTTTGGCTAGCAAAATAGCATGGACATCTCCTTTTGTCCACTTTCGTCCAATTTGCCCATTTTGTCACCCCAGTTTGGTGGAATTTTCGTTTCTTCCAGGGTGGAAATTTCCACTATCCACTGGCGGGCGCACTTTGTTTCGTCATGTGTAAGGCCCGTTCTGTATTCAACAGTGAAATGACAATGCTACATGCCGTCAACGTTGAGCAGTTCCAGAACAAGAGTCTCTTCAGCGGACTCTTACTGCGATTTCCAGCTCTCTCTGAATGATGCGGTTACACAAAAATGTCACAGATTTAGTCATTGGCGTATGCTTAAATATTAGCTGTTTACGTTCATACACTTCAATAAAATACAGACGAGTGGCCCAGGAATAAGTGTAGTATATAAATTCCTCAAAAGTTTACCAGTTGTTTGAATTAAGCGCAGGCCGTACATGCGGGGATAGAACATTGTTTACAGGTAAAAAGGAAGGAACAAGAACTGTTGTTTACATTTCGGAGGCCTGATAATCATATCATAACAATTCTTTCTACAGAAGCAAGAAAGATGCGAGCGCAGTCTTACAACAGCTTGGGTAACTTTTTAAAGCATGTATAGTCAGCCACACGTAGTTCACGGGTGGCTGCTAGTTTTGACGGGCATCACAACGTCAGTGAGTTTCTGTTGATGATGATCAAGGAGCCGTGCTGTACATTTTATTTATCATGTTGAAATACTCACTCTCTGTATCTATGGCATGAGGAAGAACTAAATTTCAATGCAATAAATATAAAACCAAGCTGGAAAGCGAGATCGACATTGTTCTAAATAAATCACCATATAGATGGCGCCGCTCTACAATGTATTGAATCAGATTATTAATCATGTTTTTTTTTGTAACTCTCTGATGACCTAACTGACTTACAGTCATTGTGTTCAGACGCATAAATATAATGGTCAGCCAGGACCATAAATATATGGTCCAAAACGGTTAAAAACTTCAAATTCAATTTCCTCAAAAAAAGCAGCGTAAGAAAAAAATCAGCAGCGGTGAAAAATCTTAATTTTATGAAGTTTTTAATTCCGGATTTTTTAATTGTTGTTTACTGCCTTCACAATTGCCTTGCGTTACAAAATTTTTGAAAGCCTAAAAACGGCCATTTTTGGTGATTTTCGGACGGCATATATTTTATGGTCTGAACACTGACTGACTGAGCGTCTTTAATTAAGATACAGATACTATATGAAATTAGACTGAATGACACCAAAACCAATATCAAATGTTGGAGACACATAAAAGAAGAATTTAGCAGGACATCTTGCAAAGAGGCAAGGAAGGTGAAGGAAGAAGGTGTCATTTTTTGTGAATTTTGATCGCCCGAGGATTTTTTTTGAATGTGCATGAATAATATTTTTGAAATATTTTTTAGGCCTCAATCAATAAGTTAGGATTCATTGTTTCGCCTTGCCATTCTGATTTATTAACACAACCAATAGAATTTGGATACATATTTCGAGCAGTTGTATTATATGCTGGATACGGGTCGAGTCGATATACAATAGAGCTATAAATAAAGTCAGCAATCAGATATACAGGAATACAAGAATTAGACAATTAGGAAGCTTGTATTACAACCTCGCGTTGATTTCATATTCGGCTTTTCTAATTATATTGTCCGTATTTTAAACCGGTTAATCACCACTTTAATAAAATTCAATAAATATCAATAACTGATGACAGGCCTAAATTAGACACAATAAGTATAAGACAGACACGATAGATACATAGCCCATGTTTTGAGCTCGAGCTAATAGAAAATCAACAAGATAATGCTTTGAACATTGAGAGACACTATAGTACATCATATCCTTTTTAATTGCTTAACAATTACTTAACTCCTACGTTAGCAGAATTTTATAGTTTAAATTCTTACTGTTTGCTAACAACGGCTAAATAAACGCTATAAACCTTATATGATTAAAATGACATAACATAAATGGTTTGTTAGCACACAGTAAGAATTTACAACTAATAAAATTCTGTAACGTAGGAGTTAAGTAATTGTTAAGCATTAAAAGGATATGAGTACTAGAGTGTCTCTGCATGTTCAAAAGCATCTTGTTTGATTTTCTATTAGGGCTCGAGGCTCAAACAATGGGCTATGTATCTATGCGTGTCTGTCTTATACTTATTGTGTCTATTTTAGGCTGTATGCAGTTAATTGAATATTTAATGAATTTTATTAAAGTGAATTAACCCGGTTTTAATAGCGGACAATATACAATGAAAAGCCGAATAAAACACGGAGGTGTTGTAATACAAGTTCCTAATTGTCTAATTCTTTATTCCTGTATATCTGTTGCTGACTTTATTTATAAGCAGAACACTTTCAATGCCGGCGACCATGGCAAAACAATGTCGAATATGTATCCAAATTCTATTGTTGTGTTAATAAATCAGGAATGGCAAGCGAACAATGAAAGTCCAAGTTATTGATTGAGAGCTAAAATATTCAAAAAATATTATTTCATTGCACATTCAAAAACAATTCCTCGGGCGATGCCAAAATTCAGCAAAAACTGACAGCCTTCTTCCTTCACCTTATATAGCTCTTTGGACAAGATTTCGCTGTAAATTCTTCTTTATGTCTCCAACTTTGATATTTTATGGTGTCATTCATCTAATTTGCATATAGATCTGTTTCGAATTAAAGAGTCCAGTCAGTCAGTGTTCAGACCATAAATTATATGGTCCAAAAATCCAACCAAAAATGCGTTTTTTGGTTTCAAAATTTTGTAACAAGAATTGTGAGGCAGTAACAACAATTAAAAATCGAATTATAAGCTCTCATAAATTAAGATTTTTTTGCACCGTGCTGATCTTTTTTCTTACCGTGCTTTTTTGAGAAATTGAATTTGAAGTTTTTTAACGTTTTGGACCATATATTTATGGTCCTGGCTGGACATATATTTTAATGGTCTGAACACTGACTGTAAGTCAGCTTGGTTCCTCAGAGGAGTCCATTTAATAAAAAAATGATTAATCATCTGATTTCAATACATTTGTAGAGCGGGCATCTATATGGTGATTTATTTGAGAACAATTTCGATCTCACTTTCAGCTTGGTTTTATTATTTATGCATTGAAATTCAGTTCTGCTCCAGGCATAGATACCTAGAGAGTGAGTATTTCAACATGATAAATAAACTGTACAGCAGCGGCTCCTTGATCATCATCACAGAAACTCACTGATCGTTGTGATGCTGTCAAAGCTAGCAGCCACCCCGTGAACTACGTGTGGCTGAATATAAATGCTTTGAAAAGTTACCCCAAGCTGTTGTAAGACTGCGCTCGCATCTTTTTTGCTTTCTGTAGAAAGAATTGTCATGATATGATTATCAGGCTCCGAAATGTAACAACAGCTCTTGTTCCTTCCTTTTTCTGTAAACAATGTTCTATCCCGCATGTACGGCTGGCCTAATCTGCAAACAACTGGTAAACTTTTGAGGCATTTATTTATTACTCCACTTATTGCTGGGCCACTGCGTCTGTATTTTTATTGAAGTGTATGAGACGTAACCAGGTAATCATTTAAGCATACGGCCTTAAGACTAAATCTGTGGAGCATTTTTTGTGTTAACCGCATCATTCAGAGAAGAAGCTGGAAATCGCAGTAAGAGCGCGTTGAAGACTCTTGTTATTATTAGGACTCAGACAGACGTCGACGGCATGTAGGCATTGTCATTTGCACTGTTGCAATACAGAACGGCCCTTACACATGACGAAACCAAAGTGCGCCCGTCAGTGGATAGTGGAAATTTCCAGCCCTGGAAGAAACGGAAAATTTCCACACACTGAGGTGGACCAAATGGACAAATTGGCACGAAAGTGGACAAAAGGAGATGTCCATGCTATTTTGGCTACGGCAAACTACAAATATAAAACTACAGTTACCTATTTTAAAATGTTCGCTACATCATTTTACTGTATTTTGTGACGCTAGCAATTGTAATTTAGTGTTTTCCACTAAGTCGCTTCATATGATACATATGTTGCGCATTCCTGCAATGAAGCTTGCTGCAGGAAATTAATGAATAAGAGGCCAATATATTCAAAATATATAATTTAGGTCAACTTATTAACTATTTAAGCTCTTGATGAATCCATTTTCGTGTCAATTCTTTAAGTTCACTTCTCAAATTTTAAACATTCTTTGATAGTTAACTACTGTAGACTTGATATCTCAGATTTTGCTATGGGATGTATATGGGGCAAGATATTAAATTTGGCTCCTCGTTACATGACCACTGTCCATCTTCGTACAATTTTGAGCAACTTTCTTCCCATTTTGTCCATTTCGTACTACCACCCAAAAAAAGGTGGAAAATGGACAAAAGGGCGCTTACTGGACGAACAGTGCTGAGAAAAAGCTGATTATCTCACGAAATTCTTTCATTCAAGGCAGTTCGCGGAACATACGACAAATGGGTGGCTTAAGCATGTAGTCGCGCGTTTGCCCCAATGTTGTTAATGATGATTCACATGTCCAACTTCAGAATGTTTGTGTACAAAATACAATTTACTTTTACTCAAATCACATAAAAAAGATGGATGATGGTGCTGTAATAAATTTGTAATTTATGGTGGCATAAATATTGAAGATATTAAATGTAAGGTAAAGGCATGAAAAGATTATGATTATATAAGCTGAACGGAAAAGTGTCGAAATGTAATTGACTTCTTTTGTGCATAATACTTTGTAATTAAAACTAAGGAATGTTTAACTTTAGTCAAAATAAAGCATTCAGACTTCCATAAATATCCATATAAACGCAGAATATTGGTCAGTCGAGTTTGCATCGGACTGGTAAGCATTTCTTTCGTGTGCAAAATATGCAAGTTTGGTTTCACTTCAAGAGCAAACAAGGAGACTGACTAATAATATTTGTTGCAAACTCCCACTTTTTTATGGATTTTTACGAGACGACACAACAGAAGCACATAATTATCTTCGCCGCACGTAGCAGAATGACAGAATGAAAAGGCCTTTGAGATATCTAACAATATCAGGTGGTTGAGCTGAACGTTTGCTCCATGATCACCCGATTGAAATAATGCAATTTCTTTGTTGATAAACTATTTATCAAGTAAATTATTATTTTCCCATCAGAACAATAAAAAACAAAGTATAGTTACGAATTCGAGTAGCTCAATTCAAAAATGAATTTATCTGAATACTTTTCTAATTCCATCATCATTTATCTTTTCAATTGAATAACAACTGAACATTTCATAGTAGTTATTAATGGCATTTTTACGCTATGTGATTCCTAGTTCCCCCACATCATGCATTCGTTGCATATTTTTTTTTCATCCTGATATTGTGCCAATAATTCCTTTCATCATCGTCATATCGCATCGTCAGATATATTTTACCAATATAAACAAAAAATCAGATTGGGATTGCATTGAACATCTTATTTATCATGCATATCCTTGTGACGAGGTTTATGTGGGATTACTTTTAACCTGCATTTGTAAGCCAAAACAAAATATGCCCTAATTCATACCGGCATTAACATACCGATCCGATTTCCCACTCAAAAATATATTTCCTCCCATCATTGCATATAATAAACCAAAAGGATGGAAGCCTGATATTAATTAAAGCTATTTTTAACCACGCCACCAAGACCAAAAATGCGTGCTTTATAAATTACAACACGTTTCTTTCAAAACAAACACTGTAGTTGATTATGCAATATTTTAATGTCGCATTGTTCAAAAATAACCAAGTGACTATTTCTGCAGCTTTCGTTGACTGCAAAAAAGAAACAAGTGCCGAAATACAAGCGTAATGTACATTGTTATATGCTAATTACGCTGTCTGAACTGCTACATCATATAGAAACTCTCTTTTCCAACATCATAAAAACATTCAGAAAATTAGCTGTTTGTTATTAATGAGTTACCTTGCAGTAAAAATAAGTCCAAACACGAATGAGTTTTACTTCATTCAGTTGAGGTCTGCATAATACGAATTTTACACCCTGGCGTGAATATTTCATGTGATTGAATTTGTTCACGGTTTTGTTTTCCTACAGGAGAGGGGGAGTAAAGCTCTGGCTCAACAAGCAGTAAAGTTTGTCATAAATATTCGGTTTATAATTTAATGTTTGGCATTGTCAGTTGCATGGCTCCCAGATGGAGAAAGGACATACTTCGTTTCTACGATCTTGAGAAACGAGCGAGAACAGATGGGA
>LJIJ01003698.1:0-17876 GCA_001718145.1 Orchesella cincta | reverse complement strand
AGTAAGTACTATTCTGGCATATTTTCAATTGACACTAACCACAAGTTGTATGTTAGTATTCAGAACCCTCTCGAATAAGAAGTTCCAGGCGGTAATAATTTTCTTAACATCTGATCGCAATCGTAAGAAAGCCATTTCACATCACCCGATGCGATGTTTAACCGGTGCGCGGATAAATTGAGTTCGATTTGTCCAGCCCTTCGTTTTGGCCACTTAATCCTGCTCATCAAGACAGGTTCCCAGTAACTCAGCCAAGTGTCGAAGCTCACAATCGTTTCTAAGGTAAATCTCTGGGTTCATTAAATTGATCCGCTACGGCAACCAGGTATTCATTGCAGGGCTGTCATCCAAAGAATTCTGTTTATCATCTGGAATTCATAATAAAATGTAATTTCACAAATCCGGACCCATATGGTGGTATAGTTATTAAAATTCCTGACACTAATCCCTTAGAAAATGCAAGGTCCATTCCAATTTGTTGGGGTCTCTTTGATCGGTAAACCTGTAAACGGTTAATCCTTCAAACCATTGGAGCCCATTTGATTTTAGACCAACTTTTTTTTTTCCAACCAAAACCTGGTTTTTGCCCAGTTTGTTTGGTGTGACTTGTTCCAAGTTGTATTTTAACATAAAAGTTTTCTTTTTTGAAAATTGGGTTTGGATTGTTTTATGACCCAAACGCCAATTTTTAAATCTGCCATCACATTTCCACAGGCGAACTTGGAAACCTGAATTTTGTAAAAGGCAAAAGTTCAACGTTTTTTGCAAGTGAAATAATTAAAGAAAAAATTGACTTTTTGCATGGAATGAGTTTTCCAAGCAAAAAAGACTGGAAAAAATTATTGGATTAACAAAAATTTTTAATATTTGGGAATTGGGTTTTCAATGAGTTCCGATTTCCTAATAAATCAATCCATTCTTTTCATTCATTCTTTACACTACAATTACCTTTGGTAATTCGTTCCCGACTTTGGCCTTTATTAAACTTTTTTTTTTTATTTTTTAAAAATCCAACGGATGCCTTCACACCACGTTTTACACATCCAAAAAAAGGGTTTTTTTTGGCCCTTTGGAAGAAATCAAAAAACGGGGCCCTTTCATGGTTTTTGTTTTTTGCAAATTCCTACTTATTTCCATATAACATTAATGTAGTTCCGGCAATGGTAAAAACTTTTTATACTTTTTTTTTTACGCATAATTTTTTTTTTGCAGATTTTATTAATTTATTTGGCACCAAAACCAAATGGTTTGGACAAACATCCGGCCCTGGGAAACATGTTTGGTAATTTTGGTTTGCCCATCCAGAAGTATTGGGTGGATTTTGGTAACACTTAAAAAAAAGACTGAAATAAAGAATGAATCTTAACTTATTGCCAAACCAACGCAACCAAACATGATCCAAACCCATTGTCCTTGAAAAGGGAAAAACCTTCCCAGGAGATTTTTTAAAAATGGAATTAGATTAATTAATAAATTTTACAACAACTTTGCCACCTAATAACATTTCCACATTTTTTGCGTTAAGCCAGCATTTAAAAAAGTAGGGCGGGTTATTGGGCGAATTATAATTTTTTTCCCCAGGTTTTTTAAAAGAAAATTTCCAATTTTTTATTCCAACAAAATCTTTAAGATTTATCCTGTTTACCGAATTTCCACAATTTGAAATTCAAGGCTTTCAAAGTGTTTGAGGAAATTAATAATTTATTCCAGTTATCTTAAACATTGGTCAATTAAAAGTTTATTATATGAAATTAAATATTTTGGTAAAGAGCCCGGGAAAGCTTGAGCTGAACCTTTGGTTGAAGCCTTGTAATTGCGGATAGGTTAAAAGATTGAAGAATCAGCTTATTTTGGTTTAGTCCCAAGGGGGGAAAAGATTAAAAATGGGATCCTTTCCAAATGGGCTTTCCACTTTTCCCCCCAAACTAGAAAATTTATTCCATCGAAACCATTTCCAGGGTTGTTTTTTACGTGGTTTGTTGCAATAAAATGAACAAGGTTTTATGGTGAAATTTAGGTTGGGGATTCCTAAATTTTATTTTTTTTAATTTTAATTAATGGGAAAAGTCAATCTCCATTAAATTTACATGTAAAACAATTACCAAATATTTGGTTATTTTAATACTTAAGTAAGCCCTTTATTAAAAGTTTTTTTTATTTATATTTCATAATTCATATTTTTTTTATTTAACATATCATTTTTTAATTTACCTCAAGTTTTTTTTAATTTATAATACCTTTATTATAAATTTTAAGGACCCCGTTATCCCAAAGAATTTCAAAACCCAGTCCTATAAAGGCTATTCTCAAAAGCCACGGGACCGGCAAAGTCCTCCACGAAAACAACATCCGGTGGCTAAGAAAAACTTATAAATAACCTGTTTAAAAAAGTTAACTATTAGTAACTTAAATCCTTCCCAAAGCCAGTACAATAGCAATTGTGAGGTTTTCATGGAAACAAAAAAGCCATTTAAAAGAAAACAAGTTGGATTTAGAAGGGTGCCCCACCCATAAGCTCTATAATTTTTTTTTTAGTCCGTTTTTTGGATTTTTTGCCAACACATGGGGATTTAAATTATGGAACAACGTTTTACTCAATAAATTCCCAATTGGTCCTCCCCACCCAAAACATGTGCTCCCTTGGGAAATATCAAATCATTAACCTAAGTTCCCCCAATCCATACAACAAAGGACACATTTTTAAAATGTTTCAACACCGCCTTTCCCTAAATTAAATTTGAGAAAGTTAGCCAAAAAGCCAGTTTTTACCACAAATAAAACCCCGCATCATAAATCCGCCACTAAAACAAGCACGGCCAATAAATGGGGACCTTGCCAAAATTGCATACGTATTGGGGGGCACAGAAGTTAGGGGGCTTCTGAAATTCCGTGCCCCACGCGAAACTCATTTTTGGGGAAAATTGCCGAAAATTAAATCCTAAAATCTTTTTAAACTTAGTTTAAATACCACCAGCAATCACCACTTCTGCACATTGCCTAACTTTCCGAACTAAGGACCAAATCCTAAACTTGAAGTTAATTTCAACCTTTACAAGTCTTATTTTGTTGTAAATTTAGCCAAAGGATTTTATGAAGGAATTAAATATACTTTGTTTTGCATATCAGCTGGAACACTCATAAGACAGTTTTGGGAATGAAAATGAACTTTTTTCCCTAGTCCTTACTTCCGTGCTTTCAGCTTTTAATTTAAATGAAATTCCGTATTCTTAAATAAGTTTTGTGGTAGAATCCAACCAAAATTAGATATTTGGGGCCCATAAAAATTTTGGAAAAGGTTGCCGTTCCAAATTTTTTATTTTTTGCCCATATCCCAAAGTTACACAAATGAGTTCTTTTCCGAAAAACCCATTGGCTTGTTCCTGAAACTAAAAATTTTTACCTAAATTATTTCGATTGGGTAAGACCTTTAAAAAATTTCTCCTTCCGAACCATAAAACGTTCTTGCGCTTTTCAAGTGCCAAAATTTTCTAACCCACACCTTGGGGTTGGTTAGTTAATAACTTTTAACTTTTTCTGGTAAGGGTTGACAATTTCACCAATGTCATTGAAAAAATTTGCCATGATTCCGAAAAAATAAGAAAATTTGGTAGGTATTAAGCACAATCCGAAAAATTATATGAAAAAAATGGACCAACACAAACTTTCTTTTGTTGGAGGTTTGTAAAGAAGCCCTTTATTTTGGCCCAAAAAGCCCGCCCCAATGAAAAAAAGACCAAACCAAGCCCAAAATGTTTTTGGTTAAATGGTTACCCGTAAACTACAGCCGTTTAGCGAAGTAAAATACACGTTTTCAGAATAATAATTCCAGTAATTCACCCAAAAAAACCATTGAAAAGTTTGGTTTTTGCCCCATTTTTCAAGGCGACAAAGGGGTTCCGTCCAAAGTCCATCCAAACAAACCCCCAGAAAAACCCTACTTCTTCCATTAAATATGAGGATTCCGGTGTTGGATGGTCGGGGGGCGATGAAAAATGGAAAAAGGTAACCGGGATTTTTTTTGTAAGAAACCCCCATTGTTCCTTTTTCCCCCACCGGACCCCTAAAATTTATTTAAACCGTGGAAATTCATGGTGCCGGGTATTTGACGGGAACAGTATTTTTATCAAGAAAATTCCGGATTCCCCCTCCCCAGTAGCCCATTCCCCATTGGTTAAGGTTTTTGCCTCGTTGGTTTTCCCCCAGGAAATCTTTTTCTTGTTTTCAAATCCAAAAAATGCTTTGCTGAACCAAATTTAATCCAGTTTCTTTGGGCAGTTGAAAATTGGAAACTTGAGGTTACCCCCGGTTAAACCTGGGTTTATTTAGGTTTTAAATATTTTAAAACTTGGAAAAAAAAAGCGCCGGTTAAGAAAATTACCTCCCAAACTTTAAAATTTCCAAATATTTTGGTTTCATCCTTGAACAAAAGTTTAAAGCAGAAAGCCCCCAATATGCAGTATTTGTTAGTCAAGAAAAAAAAAAGAAAATTGGGGGCGTGGGAAAAGGGGATATTTTTCGGCTTCGGAAAAGTGGTGGAAAGAAAGATTGGATTTGAAAACCCATTAAAACTATCACTTTCATTTTTCTTGCTTGAAATTTCCCCCCTTAAAAACAAGGACCCGTATCGAAAAAAAATGACCATACCTTGAAAAATTTCTGGAATAAGCCATGTCGGTAACCGTTTGTGGTTTGTTGGTGGTGGGGAGGGGTAAAAAAACAAAAAAATGGGAAGCTTTGGGGTTTTGTTTCAGAATGAAAATCTGAAGGTTTAGCCCATAAGTTCAAAATTGAAATAAAGAATTTTCCCTATCCTGGAAAAATGGTTCTCTTTTTCAAGTGAAAGCCATTTTGCAAGATGTTACCCCTGGTATGTATTAAACCATATCCCTGGAATCCCCATTTTGTGTTGGAAAAAAGTCCATTTCAAAGGGAATTGTGGATTCCTTTTTCAAAATGAAACCTTTTAATAAAATTTTTTAAATGAAAGAGAGGTAAAGAAAGTTTTATTTATATTTTTGGGCCGCTGCAAACTTCCCCATACGTGAAGGTGGGAGAGAAAGCCCAATTTAAAATTTTGGTCGAGAAGCCCCGAGAATGGAAAATTGGCATGCATTTTTGATTTAATATGTTGTTCTCTATGGATTTGTGAAGTTGGCCCCCCTTTTTGCCCCCATGCCCCCAATTAAATATACAATATTTGTAAATTTTTATAGTTTAAATGCGGGATAACCCAACAGTGGGCCCGGGAAATAAAACTATTTTTAGCCAATTTAAAACGGCCAGCTGAATTAATTAAATAAGTACTTTTAGTATTTTCCTGGGAAGTTTTTATTTTTTTGTTTTGCCTTGGGTTGTTTTTTGGCATAAAAACGTTTCGGACTAAAGCAAAAACCTATGCCCTGGAGAAACTTGGTTTTATCCTTTGGAGCGACGTTTTACGACTGGAGGGGGGTAATGTTTTTTAGAGAAACCTTCCATGTAGAGTACCGACTGGGGTTTTATATGGGCATGCTTTGGGTAACCCTGGCTTAAAATAATGTATTATAATGGAAAAAAAACTTAAGAACAAACTCAAAAATTCAATGGCGGGATTTTACAAAAAGCCTGCCCCTTTTTTTGGGTAATATGGGGTGGTTCCCAATCTAAGCAATAAGAAAAAACATAAATGTTTATTAAGTGTGATTCATAATATCATTTTTAAAATACAAATTTTTGGCATGAAAAATATTATGGAATAAAATCCATAAAAAATGCCGGACCAGGAATTTAGGTTTACAGTTATCCATACTTAGAAATACCATATAACGTAATGTTACCCAAAAGGCCAAACCTGAAACCATAACAAAATTTTATTTATTCCAGAAAAATGAATGGAACACAAATATTGTTTTTAAAGCCGGTTTCAATGCATACCTAAGCCCTTATGGAGCTAAAATAATTTCCAGTAAAGAATTAAAAATCCTTTTTTTTTATAGGGAACGGTTATGGGGTTAGAACGGTTTTGGCCTTTGGCTTGTTAAGAACTTGGGTCTTTATGTTTAAGGCCAAATGAAATTGGGGAGGGAATATTTGTTATGGGGAAAAATATCAAGAGGGGCACGTTTTTCCTTGCAACCTGTGGGAAAACATGGGAGTTTAAAAAAAAGGGCCTAAATTAAAAACGAAAGAATTACACCTCTACCCACCGATCCACAGACGGTCCATCAATTTACCCTTTGGAAAATGAAGGGATTGATTTTATACCTTAACGAATATGCCTTTGCCCTTGCCCCAGTGGGAGTTTTAAGCTTCCCCCCACTTGGAGATAATCCCCTATTCAAAGCCCTTTTGGGAAAAGAAGGGCTTAACCAAACATGCCCCTTTAATAAACTATAATGACCTTTTTGGGGGGAAAAGGGACCCATGGGAAGGAAGTTTGCCCAAAAAAGACCCAAAAGGGACAAAGTGTCCCAAATGTTGGGAAATTGGGGACCCAAAATTGGGAATTCCTTGCCATTACTTCCCGATAGGAAGTAAATCCGGTCATTAAACCCAAGCATGGACTTTCCTTTTCAATGCCAGCGAGTTTTTTAACCTCCCCCAATCCCAGTTTTTCCTCAAACAAAACGGCCCACTTCCACCCCAAGTTCAGTTTTTTCCCTCACACCCCATTTCCCCCAAAGTCTTCCTTCAAAAAAACACGGCCCCATTTCCCCACCAAGGTTTCAAAAGTTTCTCAACGCCATTTTTCACCCAAGTCCCAAAAGTTTCCTCACAACGCCAAAATTCCACCCAAGTCCAGTTTCCTTTCACAAAACGCCAATTTCCACCCAAGTTTTCAGTTTTTTTTCCCCACACGCCCATTTTTCCACCAAAAGTCATTTCCTCCTTAAGGTCCTTTTTTTCCTCGTGGGGATTTTTGCCCTCCACCAAGCTTTTTTGTAAAGACGCACCACACCATTTTTTTCTTAAAAGTATTTATTAGGGAGTTTCGTTACGGGAAATTCCCAAATTCACAACACGTTTTTTTGTTCCAGTCCAATTAATGAAAATCCCGCATTTTTTTTTTTTTTTTTCCGGAAATTAAATTCTTGAAGAATTCTTAATTAAGAACTTTATCGATCTCCAAGATGTTTTTCTTTTTACAAATGTCCGTTGTGGGCCCTCCGTTTGCCATACCAAAATTAAAGTTAATCATTTTTCTGCCACGAAAACAGATGAAAACCCTGAAAACAATGGCCCTCCTTAAAAGTTAAAACATCTTTGCGCCTCTCGTTTTTTTCAATAGCACTTAGAAGGGAGTTTTAATATAAAGGTTATACGAAAAAAATAGCCAATTTGCAAAAAATTTGAAAATAAATATTTTGGTAAATCAGCCGCCCAATATAATTTGACAACATTGAATTTTTTCAATTTTTGGCAAAAATTGGGGGTTAATCCCCCAAGTTTGGTTTTTTTGTTGTTTCAGAAATTTGGAAACTAAATTTTATCTTATATACACAAATCCCGTACCTTAATAAGATTGTCCCTTTAGCCCGTTGGGTGGTAGAGTTTGGGAAAGTTGGGGAAAAAATTTGGGACCCCATTCTGCCGGGCTTTGGCGCCTTTTTGCAGGAAAATATGCCTTTGCCTGCCACTTGCCCTTTGCAGCATGCCCATGAAAAAAAAACTAAAACTTGCAACTTTACCCAAATACTTGCCCAAGCGCTGCCCAAAGTAATTTTTTTGCCCCCAAGTTACTTTGGCCCCAAAGTAACCTTTTTGCCTTTGCCCCTTGGAAAAACAATGAATTTTTTAACTGTTGAAAATTAAATAACTGTTTTACTATCCCTTAAAATTAAATGTCCCAAATTTTAAAATTGAATTTTTGTTTTCTTTTTGATAAAGTTTACAAGATTTCTCTTTGTTCAATGAAAACATTTGGCGTAATTTGAATTAAATTGAAATTGTGGTTTCTAAAAAGGTTCCCGAAGGTTTCCCGAAAAAAACCCGAATTTAAATTATTTGTGGTTTTTTAACATCTTCCATTTAAAAAGCCAATACGGAGTTTAAAATAGATAATAGTTAATAAAAAGAATTGGCAGAAAAATCCAATTTGTCCGAAATTAAATTCCGAAAAACCTATAGTTTTCGAAGAATTTACACTCGTTTTTTATTTTAAAATGCAATAGGTTTTGTTTTTTGAAGAAACAAAGACATATTTTTAAAATTCGTAAAAAACCGTGGCCGGGTAAGAAAAATGGTGCCCGAAACTGTTTGAGAAGAAAAAGGTTAAATATGTTGTGTTACGGAACGGGGGTTTCCCCCGATGAAAATTCGTGTTTAAAATAAATCGTATTTAGTGCTTGCAGTAAAAAGTCCCAAAACCTTTAGTATAATATGAGAATTTTTAACGAAATTTTGGTTATAAGCCATAATGTTTGTTTTTTAAAATCCCATTCTGTTCGAAACCATAATATTTGTATAACCTCAAAAACTTGCAATTTAAAACCGAAAGAACTGCATATTAAAAACATAAATTTATAAAAAAAATGGTTTAAATATGCATGAATTTCAGAACCCGTAAACGGAATCCGTACGGCCTAAGAAAGCCGGAAAAAAAGAGTGTTCCAGGCCTTTTTGGCAATTGTAACCACTTTGAAAATAAATGTTTTCCTAGAAAAGCACTTTTTTTGTAACTTTTGAAAAAATAAGTCTTAGAAAAGCATTGGGATTTCATAAAACAGTTCTTACATTAGCCAATTTTTTTTTGTTAATTCACATTATGGGACAAG
The DNA here is from genome assembly GCA_001718145.1 of Orchesella cincta. Taxonomy (NCBI): domain Eukaryota; kingdom Metazoa; phylum Arthropoda; class Collembola; order Entomobryomorpha; family Orchesellidae; genus Orchesella; species Orchesella cincta. The sequence continues at coordinate 9,123 of LJIJ01003698.1, read as the reverse complement.
CAAAATAATTAAAACCCCGTTTGTTGATTAAAAGGTTTTAAAAACATTGGTTCCGGGTTAAGCAAAGCCAAGGAAAAAGGGGCCGAAACTTTTGAAAGAAAATGTTTCAAAACCTAGAAAAATTACAAAAAAGTTCTTGAGGGGAAAAACTTTTTTAAATTCTACCTATTGGGGAAAAAAACATTTTACCCCTCCCCCCAAAAGTCCGGTTTTTCCGTTTCTTCCCCGCCGTTCTTGCCTTGGGAACGAAAACGTTTCACCCGGCTCCCATTCGTTACGGGCCCTGGCATGAAGAAATAGAAACTTATTGCAAAATAAACCGGGGGTCATTTCATCATTTTTCATCGCGGTTCCCCTTTTTACTCCTATGAAATCTTTCGGTTCCTTTTTTTTACTCCCCCCCGTTTTTCAAGTTATTGTGAAAATCTTTGGTTGTCCATCATGTTTAATTCCCTGAACCCACCACTGAAAACCCTTAACCTTACAAACGAAAAAAAAGCCTAATATTTTTTCTTCCCAATTTTATCTGTCCTCCGCAAATATTTCCAAGGTCCCCCGAAACGAAAATCCAAGGACACATTATTTACGAAACAATAAAATTAAAACAATTTTAGTGGAATTTATGTGAAAAAAATTTAATTAGTTTTCCGCATTATTTGCAATTGGCTTTTAATATATTATTTCCGGTTTTGTTAACTTAAGCGGCTTTTTAAATTAACAAAACTTTTTTAACAAAATCCAGCCTATACTATCCATTATACAATTGATTTTTTTTTAGAACTTTATGCCAGTAACTAACTACGATTAATACAACGATTTCCTTTGGCCACCCGTGTATAACCAGTTCCCTCCAAATTTCTTAAATTTTGGTTTTTTGCTACTTACAAATGTTAATTTAATTTGCCGACAGAAAGTTCCCCAGATTTGGTTATAATGGTTTTTTGCAGTAAACCCGCAAGTTTTCTGCAAGTAACCTTCCAAAAATTTCGATTGGTGCTTTTGCCTTGGCCGCTGCCGGCTTTGCCAAGGTTCAAATTTCAAACTTGCCTTGCACTTGGGCGGCTGCAACATCCTAACGCCTGCCTTGTTTGCTTGGGCCAAGGCAAAAAACAAAGTTTTTAAATTGCAAGGGTGGAAGTTTTTTTATTTAAACTTCCCACCCTCTACGTTGGGGTGGGGGTTGGTGAAAAAGCTTAAAGACCTGTATTTTTACGTGCTTACCTGCATTAAATTGTCCAAGGGGGAATCCTATTGGAGCAAGAAAAAAATCTGTAAGAAAGACAAATTGTAACTTTGGTTTTTTTGCCCAAAAACGAAGGTTTTTCGGTTTAGGGTTAAACGAAACCCCACCTTATTTACTGGATGCCACTAATTGAAAATTAAGTTGGCACAATGCTGACGAGCAGCGCAGTGGGGAATTCGTGAAATATATAAAGACATTCTTTCCGTCTATTGCTGAATTTGACGTCTACCATTTAAACCCAGTTGAACGACACCAGAAATTGTTAGCCAAAATACGAAATTGCGAGGAAAACTTGAAGAAACTTAAACCGACTGTTGAAGTGATCCCGGTAATTTTTTGCAGTCGCCCAGCCTGTCGCGATTACTTCCCTTACTAAATAAACTTTCAAGAAAATGGTGGGTGCGTCTATAAAAAAGCAGGCGGAGCAAATATCCCATATGACGAAAAGACCTAGGGAGGAAACTGACTTGGGTGGAAAAGGCCATGTGAGGTAAACTCGGTGGGAGGAAAGGGTAATGGGAGAAAATGACCAGAAACCTCTTCTCACAGGTTTTACATGGGTTGTATATGGCAGATTCAAATTTGGCTTCTCTGTCACATGACACTGTCCATTTCGTCCATGTTGACCACTTTCTTGCGTTTTGTTCATTTCGTACTGTCCACCCAAAAAGAGGTGAAAAATGGACAATGGGTGCCCACTGGTGTCCCCACTAATATCTGTCGTTTACTAAAAATTGTAATAATAAAAATTCTTAATAATTTAAATTTCTCTTTCAAATTTGAGCTTATTGTATTTGCGTCATTTATTTTACTAAACCAGCTCGAATTTTAAGAAATATAAATAGAATTGATACGTTCTATCGGTGTAGCTAAGCTTACCGTAAAGGTATAAATCGTCTTCATCAGACATTTTGATCGAGTCTGTGCATATTGAGTGTTGGTGTAAATTTAGGGTATAGGTGTGGATTTAGTTGGGTGGGTTTTTTAGTAATATTCCACATTCACAGTCATGTACGTAAACGTGCCATTCCCGTACAAATATTCCTCCCATTTTCATTAACCTACATAGATAAGTCTACAGGCCAACAACCGTGTCTAACCTTTCAATGTTCTTGCCAAAAAATGAATTTTTAAGCTTACTAAATTAAGTGTAGCTCATAATCTCGGCTTATGCATGAAACGCTTACATGTACATGTATGTTTGTCATCATTTCTAAATAATAAATTCCTTATACTCAGTTGGCTTGCGGTAGTCATACCGCTAATCCTAAATCCTTGTCCTAATTTTGAATATTATCATAATATTACATGCAAAATTTGTTTTTTAAAATGCTATCTATGATCCACTACACATAGTCGTAGAATGGCCCAGTTTAGCTCATCTCTCGTCAGAATTCAAATTCCAGCAATCCGCCATTTTGTCAAAACTAAATGAAATTACATGCTTTACAAAGTGAATCCATCTTCATATTTTTAAAATACATATTTTAATATTACATCTACATATATTATTATATTTCATATTTCAGCTTACATATTTTCCGATGCAAACTCAGGTATTGGGAGCCGCAAACCCGTTTGTAATTCAATGGGAAAATCAGCACTCCAGTTAAGACCAGCATATGGTAGTTTACCTAATAGCACAAAAAATGCAGCTCATGTGCATTTGAATATTTCAGAATACTATATAAAGTTTCACTGAAATACCAAGAGAATATATTTCCCAAAGTGTCACTCCATGACTCACATGTCGGATTTGGACGTGAATTCCATTTTGTCCAGAGATTCCGGAGCCACCCATCTCCAAGGTAGTGGTTCTTGTGATTTTTTCGTGACGTACTTTTCGTTGTTGTACAATTTTCGAGAAAGTCCAAAATCCCCAATATTTTAAACCATGTTAACATCCAGTAATACGTTTCGGGTGGCCAAGTCTCCAATGAATGACGCGTTTACTCTCAATATATTCCATTCTTTCGGCGATTCCCATAGAAATTGCAAATAGCTGGTAAAAATGAGGTACAGATCTTTTCATTTCGACAATATAGGCGCCTAAATGTTCGACAACATTTGTATGTTTACCAATGTAAGTCAAGATTTTACTTCCAACTTCGGTAAGAAAACTCTTTTAAGGAAAGGTATTCGTTTTGCAGTCTCCAATGAGACGTTTTATTGCAGCCTCAATGTTCCTCGCGCATCCTTTAAATACAGTTCCAAACGTTCCAGACTCCAACAATTTCTCTCATAGGTGTAGAATCTTAATCAGAATCGTAGTTCATCATATTGTAAGAGGAATATATTTGCGAAGAACTGTAGGAATCTAAATATCCAATTTTGGCCCAAAAACGTTTCTCGTCGAGACATAAAAGACTCCAAGCTGTGCCTGTGTGCATTTTTGAAACTATAATGGGTGCCGCCGTAATCCTCATAACACTTTTCTTCAAATACTTCCTCGTGGTGGTGACTTCACCAAACCCTTGCCTAACGAGACTTTAAACGAAGACAAAACTCTACCCTAGACTCTAACAGGTAATCCTTAAAACTTAATCAATATACAGTCACTAATGTTTTACTTTCTGCTCTACACATATTTTAGAGTACACATAGTACAGTGATCTAGTTTATAAGAACTTGATCAACAAAACGATTTATTGCGAATTCTATAAATTTAAGGGGCGTCTCTTTCTCAATGAAGTTACTGACTCCAAACTCAATTTTAATGGGCTGGCATGATTTTAAAACACGTGACTTCCGATCCACCTTGTTTTTCAAAAAACATTCCTTTTTTTCTTTTTCTAAAACTTGCTTTGATAAGGAAAATACAGTCCCCGCTTTACCAAAAATGTAAAGAATGACAACAATAGCATTTGCCATCGTAATCCCATTCCAAATTAGATTTAAGATTGGAATCGCCAACGCTTTGGTATGCATTCGGAAGTACACAAATGCCAACTCAGTGACAATCATGCTAGAACCTGCCAACACAACAAAGAGAGTCCCAATGTATACGTGATTGAAAAGTGCCCCGAGCAACTGAATACTTCTATATTTTCTCTCTTCAAATTTAAACACTTTTAATGATTTGCACAGTGCCGTTGTGCCAACAAAAATGTGGGCACAGAAAAGTGTACCTCCATTAATTATTGGGTTCCACAAAAGCGCATTTGTTAGAAAGATGAAGATAAATCCGAATATTTTTGCCAAGAGTGAAGACTCTTGATCATGTTGAGAACATGTTGGATTAAAAAGGACGAGAAAGTTTGGAGGAGAACATGGCATTAGACAGCTACATATTCCAAGAAAAGTGGGAGAAAAAAGTTGTGTGTATACAAAGAGCTTACAAAGTTTTTCTTCCCAAGATGATTTTCTTGAGCGCTTTGATTTCCTTTGAGCAATTTTATTTTGCAGTTGAACCAACCCATTGAAAAATTTGGCGCAGGTTTCCGCTCGAGTTGATAGAAACCAAATTGCCGTCAAATTTACCAATAGTGCAACAACGTTCACCACGCCAATACTGAACCTTATTATTTCTCCATTTATCCAATACGTTACCCATAAATTGCAAAACGGAACAAATAAGAATAGCATGTACACCAGCCAAAATTTCCACCACCACGAATTATTCGTCACTTTGATAAGCAGCTTTTTGCGGTCCCATTGGATAGGAATGCCAGGGGCAAAACGGGCTCTTTTGTGAATTTTGTATAGACTATTGTAGAATCCTGTTGTTAGCAGCATTACGAGGGTTTATTATTTTATAGGAGTGTGCAATGTGTTGTAGTGAAGGTAACTGAGAGAGTGGTTGATCAGTTTTGTTTTTACCTCGATATATAGTCGTCCTTTGTTTCATAAACAAGCAAACAAACAAACAAAATAGGGAAAGTTGCTTTTATAAATTAATAGCATGAATAAAATACAAGGCCGAAGATTGCCTAGGGTAGAAAATTAAAGTGTGAACTACTAGGTTATTTCACTAGATAAACATCGGAATCCATTAAAAGTATCAAAATAGTGTCCAAGTGAAATACTTGAAAATGTTGAAAATATTAAACATTAGCTAACCAGTTTCGTCATGATCGCTTTGAAATCGTTGTGTGGATATCGTTTACATTTCGCTAGCCGAGCTCTGGACGACTCGTTGAACATCGCTGGTGAATAGTTAGCGATTTGTGGATAAATGTCAGCAGAATCGGCCAGCGATTCTTAGCGATTTCATAGCGATCTGCAGTGTAAGCCGATTCATGACGATTTCGTCACTAATACGATAAACGTCGTTATCAGATGGTTTATGATAAAAGCAATGCATAAAACAATCTTTACAACGAAGTAATTAAGAAATTACACTTAATTCATTTTATTGACAAATGTAGAACTGTCAAACTAATTATAGTTCGTAACGTAATAGATAATCTAATACATGAAATAGATGTTTAACACTCAAAAATAACAATTTTAAAATGCAATTAAAATGAAGGAAGTTATTCACTCGATGTCATCGAAAGCTAACGATGGGATGTGGGACGTTGTAAAGGAGGCTTTATATTTTCACCCTTAATGTGCCTTAAACAAGAAAAGCGGAACATTTTAAATACATTAGAGGAGCTTTTTTGAATACCGGAATGGTATTTTCCAAAACCTTTTTCTATTTCTATTATATATTGAGCAGCAAATCTACAACAAAAGTTGTAAACTTTGACCTGTGTCACATTGCCCCAATACCTCCCTATATTGGGGATATGGGGCATTTTAAGCCAAAATAGGTACTTCGGTTAAAACGCTTTTGTGCCAAACGGAGTATCACAAAGACTTAATTCTTTTTTTGCTAGAAAGCCAAGAAAAATTTCAAAGAGGGGATTGTTTTACATTTGCAAAAACCGCCCTCAGGCGTCGGTGCCAAAAACGTTTAATATGGGTCATTATTGAAAATTAGAAAAAAAATTGCTTTTGATAAAATAGTGTTTTTATAGCTATTTTATGCAAAAACAACGACTATAACATTATAATACAGTGTATAATTGACTAAAACATTGTGTTTTGCAGCATTAACCAGGGAACTATAGTACCAACAAATGACGGTACTTGCATGGAATGTCTCAACATATACGGTACCCTACTGCTTTCAATACTAATGACGTCTCTTACATATGATGGGAGAACCTTCCTTTTTACTTTTTAACATCATTTCAAGTGTCAGTTTTGTTTAAAATGCGCTGAAATCTAAAATGGTAAAAACGAAATTTTTTTCAGATTTTTCGTTTCGCTGCCTATTATGAACGTGGTTGCAACGACGCCAGAGGGCTTTTTTTGCAAATGTAAAAAAATTCCTTCTTGCAAATTTTCGTGCTTTCTAGCAAAAAACGAATTAAGTCTCTGTGATACTCCGTTTGGTCACAAAAGCGTTTTAACCGAAGTACCTATTTTGGCTTAAAATGCCCCATATCCCCAATATAGGGAGGTATTGGGGCAATGTGACACAGGTCAAAGTTTCAACTTTAGTTGTAGATTTTGTGCTCAATAATATAGAAATAGAAAAGGTGTTTGGAAATACCATTCCGGTATTCAAAAAAGCTCCTCATTAGCCTTTCAAAAGATGACATAATTTTGCTTGAGAATAACAAAAATTACCTGTCATCGACCTGGCTTTGAACTGTTGGAAGTGAAGGTACAATCGAATGCGTTTCTGCAACAACAAAATTGAAAATGAAAACCATACACCGAGTACATTTAGAAATTTGAAGTAAGAAGATTTTTCAATTTAGTTCATTTTACCTACCTTGAATGACACACCAGTTGTAGAATTGTCCGTAAACGCTTGACAGTTGGCCTACTACATCTCGCTGATCTAATTCTTCAGCGGTTTTTTGTAAATTTAAGATCCAGAAAATCTCTTAATAATAATGACACATGAACGAAAGTGTAACTAGTTGTACAACTAAGTTCGAATGACAGGAATTATCTGCACACTTGAGATCAGCAGAACTAGTATGAGGTATACCCAAGAACAAACAAATATACCTAAGCCCGATGCATAATATGGATGCTTACGCGTTCAGAGATTTCGTAGAGAAAGTCGGTGATTTTTTAGTGAATTAGTGCAGAATTCGCTTCGATTTTTCGTGACGAAATTTAGCAACGATTTCGCTTAAGCGAGCTATCTCGAATGGTTAGCTGGGCATATGCCTTTTAGAAGTATAGAACCGTTTCTATAGGGAAATTTAAGTTATGCATGGATCGGTCAGAGTGATAAACGAAAGATATAATTCGTCATTTGAAAATTATTCGATAAATATTTTATTATGTAAGTAGACCAGCAATTTTCAGATATATCATAAACACCAACACTAATACCCAGAATATGTAGTGTTGCGAAGTAGTAATTTGTTAAATTTAAATTTTTTAAATTTACAAGAAATTGGCGTACTTGTTTTTGAACTTTCCTTTGGAAATTTACAAGAAATCGCGTACTTGTTTTCGAAGTTTTCTTTGGAAATTTACAAGAAATCGGCGTACTTGTTTTCGAAGTTTTCTTTGGAATTTACAAGAAATTGGCGTACTTGTTTTCGAAAGTCTTCCTTTAGAAATTTAGCAAGAAATTTGGCGTACTTGTTTTCGAACTTTCCTTTAGAATTATATTGTGTGTAATGTATGTATGTGATTTAGTTCCTGGTAAGCTAACTGCACACATTAATTTATTCAAAATATTTAACATGTTTTACTGTTATGAAGCATAGGGAAATGGTCGGACATGGTTATGGTGGACTTGACTGCATCTGTGCATGATTGTATGATATAACTTTGATTTTGATAAGTAAATCGACACGAGCGGATACTTATGGCTATTTTGCTTGTAGAAAGATTGGGAGAGTTGAACGATGAAAACATGGAAGCAACTACTTGTTAAATCACGTAATCAACATCAACATGTCATAGCGCTTTCTTTAAAAGATAGATGAGAAGTTTCCAGCAGCTTTTTGTTAAATCGACGATGATATTTGTGTTTTCCGATGAAATCACGGTTATGCCAGTGTTAAAGACCTATGTGAGTTAGGCATGTTGGACAGGGTTCTCGCAGGGGTAATGTGATACGTTTGCCACAGGGACAATTTGATGTTTTTTGGGTCCTGGTAAGGGGACGGCATTTTTTCAGAGGTTCTTGGACAGATTGGCTGAAAATTTCTTATTTTCGCAAGCAATTCTGTAGGTGGCAATTTTATGGGTTTTTTTGAAATTCGAATAAACACAATGGCAAAATTCAAAACCAAAACGAATGGTTATTTGCAAAGAATATTTTTTTTGTAAAAGTTTTCTGACAACCATTTCCGTGCCTTCAAAATTCTTTAAATTCAAGAATATACGCGAGTTTTTTGTCCTTATAGTACACTTAAAGATTTTTGATTCTTTTTGGGAGATTTGGTGGCAAGATTTGTTCAGTATCGGTACTGAACAATCTTGCACCAAATCTCCCCAAATGGCCAGTTTCTCACTATATAGTCTACAGCGGTGAAAGGACACAAAAGATGATGAAAGAGGGAGATCAGCCACAGCCAAATTGACGATGAGGATGTTGGTTGTGTTTCTCATTTGTTGGATTGGAAGGGCCACCACCAACACGACGAGGCATTACCGACAAACCCAACGACAAAATGATACTGAACAAGATGGGTACTATCCATCGTGATCGATTCTGACTTGCCCAAAGCTGTCGTTACACTCTCGTCGTCATTTCCACTTATTATCTCTTGGGTGTCCAACATCATTTTATTACGCTTGAACTCTCTCTTGAAACTGTTCTCGTTCACCACAACCACTGCGAAATATTTTGATGTTTTTAAAACCTACGCAGCAACTAATTGGCCATTTTTAAAGTTTGGCAAAAAGGATAT
>LJIJ01003697.1:0-17878 GCA_001718145.1 Orchesella cincta | reverse complement strand
GAGGGGATTTTGTTGGAGTCATCCCGCGAAAGAAGTAGCATGAATATGGCTTAAAAATAAGACTCAAGTCTACTACGCTCAAGGCCGCCTTACACAAAATTTATCAATTTAAAACAACAACAACAGAAAATTCAAACATCCATTTACATTTTTCAATTTTGACTACTACATCCTGACAAAATGATACACGCTTTTGACTAAACTCAGAAGACTAAAAGCACTTTCTCAGCTGACTTGACCTCTACAACCTTTTCATGCCCCGAACGCAGACTTCTCGATAGCAAAACCAAACAATTATATCGCAATAGCAACGATAAGCCTACAACAGCACGTTTCTCAAAATCACCCCTATCGGGTCTCTATCAACCACTAGGTATCTTATACTAATTGACAATTTACTCAAAACGGCTACTGCGAAAAATATGGGACTAAGTACATATTATAGTAGACACTCTCCTTAACAAAATGACCTATCACATACAAAAAGTCAGTAACAAATGACTTAGTTATTCAAAATTTAAGATAAGCACATCCCATTTTCTACATACTCCCACCATTGACTTTCACAGCTTCTAGTATAAAGTCAATCCACTTCCAAAGGAACAATCGTTGAATTGGTCTGGTCAACGTTGAACTTCCTGTCTTCACAACTGCCATCCGGTGAATCCCATCTCGTCCAGGAATCAGCTCCAAAACTCTCGCTAACGGCCAGTTGATCCTCTTAGAATTTTCCACTTCCAACAGAACGACATCTCCTACTCGAATCTCACGTTTGACCTTCATCTTCTCGTTATGCTTCAATGTTCCCAAATATTCAGATCTGAACCTTTTCCTTAAGTCCTCTCGAATCTTCAACACATTACTGTACTTCTTTCGAAAGGCAGCTCCATCCAAAATATCCAAATCAGGAACTCCATTCGACTTCATAATTCCAAGGAACATCTCTGGAGACAACGGTATCGGTTCCTCTACGCTCTCTGATACGTACGTCAGTGGTCTTGAGTTGATTAGAGCTTCTACTTCATAAAACAACGTCTCTAACTCTTCATATCGTAATGTCTTCTTCCCAAGATTCTTCCGTAGTAATTCCTTCACTGACCGAACCATTCTCTCCCAGAATCCACCCCACCAAGGTGCTGCGGGGTGCACTAAATCTCCACTCAATTTTCTCTATTCCTGTTGTTGATGTTATAATCTTCCAATCCAATTCTTGCAACAGGTTATCCAATCCAACGAAATTAGTTCCGTTGTCCGAATAGACTACTTCAGGTCGTCCACGACGAGCAATAAATCGTCTTAATGCCAGCACAAACGACTCGGTTGACAATGATGACACTAATCCAAGTGTATTGCTCGAACAACTGCACACGTGAACACGCGAACCAAATTTTCTTGCTTTTATTGATGTAGAGCGGTCCTCCTAAATCCACCCAACGACTTCAAATGGTCTAGCATCTCGAACACGATCCAATGGAAGAGGTGCTTCTTCCACACTTGCTTTCCACTCAGACGTTTACATTTCAGACAGGAACTAATCACTCGTTTCACAGTTTTCCGTGTCTTCAAAATCCAATATTTCTCGCGCAGAAGACACAAAAGGGTATTGATGCCAACATGCTTGTTTTCCAAATGCATCTCTCGAACCATCATTTGCACTAACACATTTTCACCGGGTAACAAGATGGGGAACCGAAAATCTTCACTGTCTTCTCTCATCACGATTTTGCTCCGAACCCGTCTGATTCCATTCTCATCTTTCCTTGCATGCATCTGCTTGAAAATGGACTCCTTATCACTGAAACTTGAGTACTGGATATTCTTCCACAAAACAATTTCTGCATATTTCTTCTCTCCAAAGTAATTGCTGTAGGAAATTTCTTCTTATCCAGAACAACTTTCTTCCATCTCAGGATCCAAGCAGTTATTTTCACAATCAATTTGAAGGATGAGTAACGGTTGATATACCACGGTGTTTCTGCTTCTTGATTCAAATTGCACAGGGTGACTTTCTTCCTTTCCTTTGCGATGACATCACGATCGACATTGACATTTGATACTGGCCACATTTCACTTTCTTGATAAAGCCAAGCTGGTCCCCCCACCATCGAGATTCCAAAAGTTGCTTTCCGTTGCATCCTCTCGATGGCAAGTCCGCCGGATTCTTTCCTGGGATGTGACGCCAGTCTTGATAACTTGTCAATCTTCTAATTCTTACACGGTTGAACACAAAGGTAGCCCAGTTTTCATTATTTTGAATCCAATACAAAGCATTACTGGAATCAGTCCAACAAAAGGTTTCCACATCATGAAAGTCCATTTCCTTCTTGACACTGTATAACAATCTTGATCCGACTCCACACGCCAGCAATTCCAATCTCGGGATTGTACTCTTCTTTGGGGCTACACGTGCTTTCGCAATGATCATTTGAACATTAACATTTCCTTCAAATTCAGATCTCAGGTAGATACAGCATCCATATCCATCTTACTAGCATCACAAAACAAGTGCAGTTGCAATTTGCTCTTGTCCACAGGTCCTTTCATTATCCATCTTGGAATCTTCAATCCAAAAGCGATTCCAAAGCTGCATCCACTTCTTGAAATTCTTCATAATTTCTTCTGGAACCTGCTCATCCCAGTCCAATTTGGCTTCCCACAAATCTTGCAGCATCATCTTGGGAACAATGTGACTGGTGACACAAATCCAAGAGGATCAAAAATCCTTTGTGCTGTAGACAATATTTCTTCTTTGTGACAACTTCACAGGAACTTGACATCCCACGATGATCCAACACGGCAGCTACACTGGAACTTGACATCCCACGCTGACACAACTCGATCTTCACTGGAACTTGATATCCACGAAGATCCAAAGCAAGGTAGTCTCATCCACATTCCATAACATGCCAAGTATATTCTGATCACTCAAATCTTGCTTCACATCAGAATTCCAGACCCATCCTCGTAACTCGAACTTTCCACTGTCCATAATCTCTGAACTTTGGTTGACGAAATTTCTTGTTTCTTCTTCTGTATCCAGGCTAGCCACACAATTATCCACGTACAAACTTTTCTTCAAAAATTGCGCAATTGCTTGTAAGTGGTCTTCAACGTTATCCAGATGATAATTCAAGGTGGCAGCCAACAAAAAGGGACTTGGCGATACTCCGAAGACAACCCGACAATGGCGATACATCTTAAACTTTTCCAAAACTTCCTCCCACCAAAGAAATCGCAGGAAATTGCGATCTTCTTTCTTCAAACTAATCTGGAGAAACGCTTTCTTGATATCTGATGTCACTCCATGTCTTCTCATACGAAATCTCATCAAAATGGCTGGAACTAGCTCGATCAAATTGGGTCCTTTCAACAGGCACTCATTCACGGAAGGTAAATCCTTCGATTTTGCAGATGCATCAAATACTGGACGAATTGGTGTTGTTGTGCTCTTCGGATTAAATACTGGACGATGGGGCAGGTAACTCGCACTGTGGTCCAACTCTTCAGCAGGAACCTCTTCAATTATCCCCATACGTTCCCATTCCAAGAACACGTTCTCATAATCCTTGGTTTTCCTTGTCCTCCAATTTCTTAGTTGCTGAAACCAGTCTCTTTTACAACATTCTAGGTTTTCAGCCACGGAGGATGACTCTCAAGCCAAGGTAATGCCACTTCATAACGTCCTTCGGAATTCACTTCCACTGAATCTTGAAACTGCGCAATTGCTTCTTCAATCATCAGATCTTCAGTCTTCACTTCAATGGGATCACGAATTCCAAGTACATCCAGCTTCCACAGATTTTGAATACTTGATTCTGTAGAAATGAGAGAGTGAGACAACAACGTGCTACTTTTCCCACTTTCTCCACGGCCGGATACTTTCCCATCAAGGTCCATCCAATCTTCGTTTCACTGCTACTGGGCCGCTCATCGTTGCAAATATTTTCCAGTTAACAGCTCTCCTGCAACGTCGGCTCCAATCAGAAGATGGATGTCAGGTTGATCTTGTCCAACATCAGTGATGACAATGTTGTTGTTGGTGAGTTCTTCAAGCCATACCAGGAGGTATACGGGAAACTCCACCACAAATCTTCTTTTGTTCAAACTGTGAGCTTCATATTCTTCTCATTGTTGCAACCACTCACAGTAACTTCATACACGTTGTGCTGTTGTTCACAGGTCTCAGATCCTCCAAAAAGTCCATGAGCCATTCGAAGTTCATCTTTTTCACTAACTTCAATACTTCTGCTGCTCTGGATGTCACATAGGAATGCTGGGATCCTGTGTCCACAATTGCACGTACAACACGTTCTTCGTCTTCATTCTTCAATGACTAATAGCGTCTGCAACATGACGTTATCCACGGAATGATTAGACAAAGAAGATGTGTTCCTTTGCTCTGATGATGTGTTACTGGAACTCTTTTCATTTTCACCGGAACTCTTTTCTCTGGAACTCTTTTTATCATCATTGTTGAGCTTGGAACACATGACGAGGTGATGTCTTCTTTCACAAAGGGGGCACTTTAATCTTCTCTTGCACATCTTAGACACGTGTCCTTTCTTGCCTGCTATCTCTCTCTTTCTTTGGTTCTGTTGTTTTGCTTTCACGCAGAACTCTCGTGACTCTCAGAACAGAATATGCACTTCACATCTTGGCCACTCCCTTGTCCACTGAACAGATCTGTTGCTGTTGGGATATCACTGTTGTTGAGGTAATCTTTCTTCCTTGGCGTAGACTTCCTCTCTTCTTGAATATTGAATCCCTTCTTGGCTAGCTTGATCCGTTCTTCACTGTTCACCTCACTTCGTATAAACTTCATCAAGCTTTTCAGCTCGTTCTCACCATCGACTCCACGAGATCGACTTCTTTCCCACAACCGAAGGATGTCTTCAGGCAAAGATGACTCCACAAGAGGAAATAGCATAGCTGCGTATTTGTCGGATGTCACTCCTAAAGTATCCAATGATCTCAGTTGGGTCTCCAGTTTGTCGTATATGCTTGATAATGGAAATGATCCTTTCTTCTGTATGTGCCGATGACCAATCCCAATAGTTCGCGCACATACACTTCCACAAGTATTTCATCACGCCCAAACCTTTCTTTCAGGTACTTCACAACTTTCTGGTAGTTGGCTGCTAATGGAGGGTAACTTTCCACCGCTGCCCGTGCTGGTGACGAAACAATGGTGCATTGTAGGAGATATTGATACTTCTCTTCAGCGCATATTGATTCATCTTCATGAATGTTGCTGAAACTGCTCCAAAATGCAATCCAGTCCTTTGGGTCGCCTCCAAACTTCTTCATTTCAAGTTGGAAGTCTGTATGTGGTGTGACGATGTGTTGATCCACGTGTACTTGTAGATCCTCTCGTACTTGCAGATTCGCTGTTGTGAGTGCTTCTGTTGCTCCCACCGTCATTCGGATCAGATATGGTCTTGTTATGCGTTCCACTCGATCAAATTCGTCTCGATAACGAGTTACCGCATCTAATTCTTCATCAAATTCTTCTTCCGTTGTGGCATTATTCTCTTGCATTTGCTGGTTAATTCGCTCATCAAGCTCCTGTAACCTTTCCATGTGTCTCTGCCCCCTCCGGAAAAGAAGTGTGATCCTCTCGCGGTCTCGGTTATCATCATCATCTTCGATTTGATCTAGGACTTCGTGCATTGTCCGTTGCAAAGCTGCTCTCACTGGTCCTCGCTGTACTCTTAAAGACATCTTGATTCCTTCAAAATGTTCACACGACTGCGCGCACTTGTTAAAAAACTAAGAATTTTCAGGTTCTATACGATAAAAGTACAGCACGACACTTTTGACAACTTTTAACAACTTTATTTACAATTCAATACACGAAAACAACAAGAAATCACATACATTTACATTCAATTTTGACTACTACATCTGACCAAAATGATACACGCTTTTTGACTAAACTCAGAAGACTAAAAGCACTTTCTCAGCTGACTTGACCTCTACAACCTTTTCATGCCCCGAACGCAGACTTCTCGATAGCAAAACCAAACAATTATATCGCAATAGCAACGATAAGCCTACAACAGCACGTTCAAATCACCCCTATCGGGTCTCTATCAACCACTAGGTATCTTATACTAATTGACAATTTACTCAAAAACGGCTACTGCGAAAAATATGGGACTAAGTACATATTATAGTAGACACTCTCCTTAACAAAATGACCTATCACATACAAAAAGTCAGTAACAAATGACTTAGTTATTCAGAATTAAGATAAGCACATCCCATTTCTACATAAAGGAATTTGTGAGTTACCTTTTTCCTTTGTTTGAAAAAGAGTACATCCTTTAAAACACAATAATAGAATCCAAGCATTTCGTTGGCAGTCGCTGACATATAACCAATCACTTGTCAGAACAATAAGCCCAAAAGAATCCACAATTTTTCCTACAATATTTTCTTCCGTGCACTAGAATAATGCTTTGCTGCAATGTACTGCAATAGGACAACCAATACTGCAAGAGAATGTAGGTTTCCTCTCAATCTGACCTTTGGGGCTTCGTCTTTGGGCCGTGACACTAATTCACCAGCTTTGGAATCCCACTTGAATGGCAAAACTCCTATTTTGGAATCTAAACTGGTTAATTTTAAAAATAATTTAAGGTTTGATTCCTCCATTCTTCGGTGTGCACAATGAGAGCTTTTAGCAATAATAGAAAACTTGCTTCCTGATCAACAGATAAATCCTGAATGTCAATTTGTTCCTACGTATTGGTAGAAACTGCGACGCTAACTTATAATTTGGCACTATCCTCTTCATTACTGTTTTAGTTTTTTCAAACAGTCTTGATAGGTAATTTATTATTAATCAAGAGGACATTCGATTTAGGTTCTATTACAAATATCACAAACAAGTAAAAGGACACTCCATCCGCTCAAAAGTGTGCATAAAATACCTACTATTAGTAAATAGCATATAGTATAATTTGTAATATAAATTCGAAAAGGTGTGATCTAAAAACTCTTATTTGCGGTTTCAAGCTAAACAAGGACGTTTCCTAAATTAATTATTAGTTCTACATTCCAGTGGCATGTTTATTAAATTATTTCTGCTGACGTAACTCCCGAACGAACCTAGCTTGAACTAATCAAAACGCCCATGCGGAAAGTAAATCAATATTGTAGACACTCTTTTTAAGCTATGATGGCACTTTGGGAGTGGTAATAAATATGAAGTCGTAATAGAAAATAATACAACAGTAAACATATTTACTTTGTTTTCTCTATATATTGTCAATAGATTGTTTAAGGCACAAATAAAAGTGGTCACCGAAAAAGGCGTTTTGCCCACTTTTTTTAAGCAAAATGCAAGTAGGAAAATGTGTCACTTTTTTGTACATAATTTATACATTTTATTAAAAAATCGCACTTATTTTCCTTTATCGTCACTGGTCAAAAAATATTTGTACAAAGTATAAACATTACAACATACACAAGAAAAACAACTCAAAAGCAGCAATTTATGGTAAATTTTCGAAATATAAATTTTCACAGCTTGATAGCTGTGAAATTCAATCTTAGTTTCACTTCTACTTTCCACAAACGGCACGTATTTTTCTATAACCTTCAAGCGACTTCCAACTCGTATTTGTGTACAATCGAACGTCGTTTGCTTATCGGGTGATGTTCTGTTAGCTGAAGCTGTAAACTCTCTCTGAGATCTACTTAACTGATAAAACTAAACATCTACTAGAACCCGATTTCGCGTGGCAATAATTTCGGCTTTTAAATGTTTGTTATTGTTCTAACTCCTATAAACAGGGGCCCAGCAATTAACGCGTTGATATTAAGTTCCGAAAACCTCGGAGAATCTATTGGAAATACTTTCGACACAGTCTGCTATAAGAATTTAGGTTGGAAAGCTTCATTTGATTTATGTATTGCTCTAAAACAAAAAACAAAGTTGTTTCATTTGATGTAATAGCAACATAAAATGGGTGAATGTTTCTATTCTTGTCTGATGTTCCAAATAGAAGTACAGGAAATCCCTCCCACATGAGTTAGCCCATCAGCCTGAATAGCCTCATTCTTGGAATACAGCGAAAGAAATATTCTGGTTGATATTACGATTTTTAAAGAACTATTCTCAAATCAATGACATAGTCAACCACGTATGGCAAGTCAAGAGAGTCAGGAGGGTCATCATGATCATGTTCCATTTCAGTTGAATGTAATTCAACCTTCGAGTTGTCGGTCCGTGCGAATATAATTTTTTTTGACGAACAGTCTCTTTTGTTGATACCTACAACTCATAAGACGAACTGATAAAAGAGTGCTGTGAGTTTTATGTGTACATTATGGATATGAGTATTATCTTCATGTATGGTAATCTTTTTTTTTAATTTTACAAGCTACCACTACACTAATTTAATTTACACGAACATTCCTGTAGTTTTTTGTGAAGTGAAATATTTACTTAAAAAGTGATAGTTTCATTCAATAGGTGGATGTCTAATTCTTAAAAAGTGAAACATTTTCCTATTTGAATTTTGCCTGAAAAAAGTGGGCAAAATGCCTTTTTCGGTGACCATTTAAATGCATGCCATTGTTTAACATGTTATATACACTCCACATAATGTTTGTAATTATTGTCAAATAATGTACTACCACAAGATTCTTGTCGGAGGATCATATTTCTGTATAATGTGAAAGTTTTGAACTTTCATTTATTTCTGAAATTATTTATTTTTTATGTGCAGAGTGACTAAGTAAAACGGTCTGTCGTCTATTTTCTATTTAATTTATTATGTTAATTGCGTCACGACTACGGTAAAAAGCGACATTAGTGGTAGTTTTACGTTTATTTAGAAAGGACTTTTCATGTGTCAGTTACCATAGCAAATTCTGATAATTACGTAGGCAAATAAAATATGTTTTGAATAATCTAGACTGCTACTGAACGACTAGGCAAGTCAATTTACTGTATTGGATTCCAATTATTATTATATAAGTATATTTGTAACACTATATGTCGTGTAAGCATTTTCCAGCTTAAAATCTCTTGTATGGAATTCACGACTTATTAAGTTGTAGCATAAAAAATACCTGTAGTAATTTGGTAATTACGCTGGAATTAATAAAGTATCAACAACATTACCACATTTAAAGAGGGCCATAATTAAAGATAAGGGTGCCTCAAAACTTTTTGGCTCCGATTTTGCTGAAAATTTGTAGGATGATAGATTTTTATGCGTAGATTACGAATCTGCAATAATTAGAGAAATTTACCGATCGTGGCGCCACCCAGAGGGAAAAAACAGTGAAAAAACAAAACTTCCCGCTGTTTCGAAATGCAAAAATTGCTAAATTTCTCTAATTATTGCAGATTCGTATTCTACGCATCAAAATCTATCATCCTACAAATTTTCAACAAAATCGGAGCCAAAAAGTTTGAGGCACCCTTGGGCCATCTTTAATTATGGCCCACTTTACGTGACAAAAAATAATTTCACAAATTGAAAAATATAATAAATTTTAAGTTGATTAAATACAATCTACTCATTTAACAGGATACGTGCTGATTATACCAGTTCATACTATGGAAATCTTCTCGTTTAAATTCCAAACTGCAAATTAAAACACTCACGAAACTCAAATATATTTTATGCTTTATTATCGGCACATAGTCAGTTGTGCTATAATAATTGCGTCAGTGATTAGTGACTGGTGCGGCATTGTGTAAAAAAGTTACAGTAACCAACAAGTCTCATGCTTCTGTTAAATACAGTGTTAAATAGTTTTTAAGTTAAGAAATGTCCCAATTTACATCTTGAAAAATAAACATTATCTCAATTTACGATAAATAAATCTAGGGATATAGCATAAAGTAACTACCAGGGTGTTATGTTGAAAATTATTGCCCCCAATCGCCAAGAGTAGAAAGTGTATGAATTAAACTTTTTCAACAAATAAGAAAACCAAGAGACCCTCAATGATTACACTAATAAGTAATGAAAGTCAAGTTCAATTGATCATTGAAATAAAATATATAATTTTATTGTAACCATATTACATTTTATTTAAATTGCACTAGGATTTTCGTTTCCAACCAATAAATTCACTATATTCCCAATTTTTTGACTAAATATATTCGAATCGCGAATACTTACTTCGCGATCCTCTTTTTACTATATAGTAAAAAGTAGCTATTATTAAATTTCTGTGATATTGCTCAACAACAAAGTCGGTTGTTTTTGTGGCATAATTGACTTTAAATGTTATATACGTCTTGGCTTATTTAGATTTATTACACCATCACGCGGATTCATTAATCATGCGGATTATTTATGAATTGTGAAATCACAACTTTTACCAAGCTGTTTTTTAAATTTAATGTTACAGGTAGAAACCTTTCCAGAATCTGTTCGAAATGAAGTCCAATTGCACATTGCGGCTTCTACTTCGTTTCTAAATTCCCGTCGCTGGTAGTAATATATATGAAAGTTAATCGCTGAGTTTATTGCCACTGCAAGTCCCACCGCAGTACTTAATTCACGGTACCACGTATTGGTATAAAATAAAACCGTATAAAACACAAATGGTACTATATTTGTTGCAAATAGGGAAATCACCACGGGCAAAAATAAGAGGAGTGCATTAATATCCTTCTTTTGCACAACATTCATGTTTGTACGTTTCCTCTTAATTATCCGTACGTGGAGGAAAGAAAGCAAATTAAAAATTAATAGAACAGGAAGTGGCAGCCAGACATCAAACTTCGTGTGAATATTCCACATATCAACGTAGAAAAGCTGAAATAGACTTGTCTCACTAATTAAATAATCGAAATCTTGCAGGCTTGAAAAATCCTCATGGTAACCATTACGTTCCACCTTATAGCACATAATTCTTGGAATATTTAGAATGACGCTTGTAAATAAAACAGAATACGCCAAGAATGTTGTATTACCGGTTGTAAAATATGTCCTGGACAGGAATGGGAACTTTATCACAAAAAATCTCTCAACTGTTATGAGCAGTGTCATGTATGTGGATCCAGTTCTGCCAAATAATGTTGCCGTTGTTGAAATAAAATATCCGTACATAACAATTATGTTCTTTTCATCCAGTTGTCTAGTAATAATATAAAAAAGGTTTGGAGCCATTCCATGACATTTTTAAAAGTTTTAAAATTTAAAAACCGCCTTACGATATATAGCCACATGAGTTGAGCTAGCTGTCAACACCGATGCACAGCACAGCAGATCATAACAAGCTAGAACCATGATATACTTCTCAAACGGTCGGTTTTTACTTTTTTGTTGTATCACCTTTATAATAATGGAATTTGTGATAACTCCAAGTAGTCCGGTAAAAACTGTAAGAATCCATATTACAAGTGTCACAACATGGCCAATTGAATTGTCATGAATACTTTCTCCTGACAAAAATTTCCCGACTATGGTGCACGAAATACAAACAGTTGGATCGTATTTTGAGCATTCTTTACCAGATTTATTTAATTCAATCAGTGAACACATGTACTCTGATAAATAATCAGTTTTAATGTTTCTTGTGGTGTTCTGCATTTTAGACTTTATCGCAGTTGGCCAAGCCAATCGATTGACTTTTGGATGTTGGATAAATTACTAACTTTTACGTTTCGCTTATGTTAGTAGACATTTGTGGTTTGTAGCACTCGATTTAGATTTGCAATACATTTGGCTTTGTTTACTCAAGGCTATCGGTTATTTTCTAATAAATAATATCCTTAATATTAATTATTACTTGTCATTGGGTAGCCTGCGGTTAGTATTTTCTTTAATAATTCAGGATGTGGATTAGGAAAAGATGAAAATTGTCTAGGAGGAAATGTTCTAATAAATGTACTTTAAACATATGCAACTGGACTACACGGCTCAATCTAAGTCAAGAACAGGAACTTCCGTGCTCGCAGGTTTCCATGAAATATAAAAAATGCCATTATTGAAATGTAGAAAAACATAAAATCGATAAAATAACAGTTTACGACTTATTTGTGTTGTCCATCATTAATAATTAATAATGGTACGAAGTAAGTATAAAAACAGAAAGTAAACCATACATATGTTATCTTAGTAACATCAGTAGTTTGAGTAATTACAACCTGAAAAATAATTTACGGCAGTTTGTCTATCAATCCTGGTATCAGCGGAGAGCGTTGAAAGAAACCAGATAACTGGTGGCAAACCCAAACCAAAGCTTTTCTTCTCCTATTACTCACATGGTCACATGAATACCTTGTATATAAGCATAAAAACTTACATACATAAAAGACAATAAAAAAACACCCTCACTGTAGTTTGTCGCGTACATCCTCTATTTGATTTTGGGCACATTGTGTTTGTAGGAATAGACCGAGAAGTACAAATGCACAGGAAGTAGAATTTACTTTGAAATTTGATTTTACTTTTTGCCTCTTGAGTGATCATGTCCTTTCCATGGGCTGGGTCTTTTCAAGAATGTCGTGAAATGAAATAGTTAAATAATCGAAAGCATTCATAACGAATTTGGCCAACATGGCTTTTCTGTCGTTCGCTTTCCTCAAGTGAAAGATCGGAGGATAAGAAACGCGACTAAACTGTAAATGCGGATAATAATAGACGCATGGAAATTAATTTTTGATCAAAATATTTCAACAAAATAGCAGTGGCCCAAAAGTAAACGCCAAATATGATGACTGACGGATGTCACTGAATTGAGGACTAAATGTCAAAACAGACAGACCGCCTAGTGCAACTTTTACTTGCTCATAACATCCAGGTAAAGGGGTGGGATTAATGGCGCACACAAAAATTACATGTGTGGTGTGCCCATAGGTTAACAAATTTTTGAACGTTGGAGGCGCGTCCTTGTAGAGAATTTAATTGAGAATCCGGCATATACTTTCATTTTCCAATAACTATTTATTTGGTACTAGTAAACTATGACAAAGATGGCGATTAAAAATGGCAAGTTTCCTGGCGGCATAAATTTCGGACTTTAAGATAAATAAAATTTGCTTCAAATTTAAAAAAAGAAAACGGGAAGAAATTTCGAGATACAGGAAATGTTAAGCATGTTTTTACGAAGGGAATAAGATGAAAAATATAATAAAAAAACATCACAACTTCCCCTCACGGAACTCCAAAACCGTAAATGGAACAAGTACTTTTTACATAATATTTTGTCGTAACATAACGATAACTGAGGAACGATTTATGAATTGCTCCAAAGGTCTGGTATTACTCCAAATCGTGTTTATTAAAATAGCTATGCTACCTAACGGTTTACTTCCAATATTACCTGTGGACTACAATTTTTGTATTGATAGTCCAAAATTTTACCAATCATGCAAATGACAGAAGTGCACGAAATCGTGCTAATTTCTTTACTTAAGATCGAATCAAAAAAATCTTTTACACCCTTTATGAGGCAGAACCACAAGATATAGAAATGACCTAAAACATACCAAATATTTCTGAAAACAGATGCAGTACAATCGATTTATACTTTAAAAATTCAGGAATCAAGCAGTTTCTGAACTCCTGAATAAATATACGGTGGTCTGGCAACAAAGCGATAGAAACTCAAAATCTTTTTATGTTACTATCGCCACTTAATGCTCTTTCCGGTGTGACATTGCATCCTTTAATAAATGTCTTAGTTTGAAAACTACAAACGTTAGAAAATTGTGTGCGCCTTTAATCCCACCCCTTTACGTAGTAACTCCATGTATTTCTGACTGATAGTCCTTGGATTTGAATTTTCTCAGTTTATCAAAACCCTTTGCTTTTTTCATTGCAGCACAATAAATAAAAATGCTGCTTGCTCAAAAGTTACTCACAGGACTCCAAATTAACCTAAACCTTATAGAGAGTAATAATGGTAATCAACTCCCGAAGCTTATTCCATGTAATGACAAAAAAATGAGGTGGCAATGGATCAAAATGGTCATCACTGCAATTTTTACTTCCGTGTTATGGCTTCAAGTATTTCGCCACCATGGGAAGGAGCTGCTAGTCACCACTTTGGAAAGTTTAATGAATGTGCTGGCCATTACTATTTTCCTTGTCATGAATTTCATGTCACATGTCAGTGTTTCAATGATAACCAACACAAGTTGAGCTTCAAGTCCCTAATTTATTTGGTAATAATTCTGCTCGTCTCATGGTGGTTTCTTTGAGACCTTCTGGGTGGATTTACATTTCAAGTTGCAGAAATCTCGTATCTTCAAGCCATCTGTATAGTAGGCTACATCAAGGATTTCCAAATGGGGCTGCAGAATCATATCAATTTAAATTCAAAATTTGTACTTGAGTACAGACAGCTCCAGTTTCTAGAACGACTCTACAATTGGATTCAACAAGATGTAATTGTATCGTCGCTGATCACGTTAGTCATCTTCCTCAACGTTGTGAGCTCGTACGTCATCATCAGCTTGGGAACTGAGATGCATGTTTCTCACCTTATATTCTTTTCTTGTGCACTTATCGATGCAATTGTGACGATAGGGATTTGTTTTGGAATGTTGGCTTGTGTCCATGCACAATCGACCTTGACTCTGGTGGGAAGGTACATTAAATCATTCTATCCGCTCAAGGTTCAAATCGGGTCTGTCAACTTTTTTGAGAAAGTGACGCCCATGGTTCTGATCCAGTTTTGTGTTGAGCAACTTGTCAATTTGTTTTTGTTAAAATGAAGAATAAAATATGTCAAGTTGAAAAATTAAATTATTTATTCCATAAGCAGTATATTGAGAGTGCAATCAATGCTAAAATCAATCATTGTAAATGGCACCAGGAATTCATTCTCATATCTTTCATTGATTTCAGCTCCTCTTACATTTTTCGAGATTTCCCATAAACATTTCCCAGCGTGCCGAACGTAAAAATTAAGATGATAACTGCTTGAATGCTTCCAGCCATGAAGAAAGTAAGTTGTGGAGGTAGTAAACTGGAATGCAGATCAACCAATCCATATGAGCAAATCGTGAGAACAAAAACGGTTTGAAAGAGTGCTGCAACAACGGCAGTGCATTGGTGAATTCCTTTCGGTGATTTCATCATCCTGAATGAAAAAATATGTTAATCGTAAATATGCTGAAAAATTATAAATTCAAATTTGTTACTCACGTTCTAAAAAGTTCAAAGTATTTTAGAAAGGATGCACAAGGCAGATAGGAAAAGCAAACGAGCTCAGCATTTATGCTGAAATAGTAAGAAGATAATATAATCCAATTCCCTGAAAGAACGACGAGTTTCTTGATAAAATTTCCGACGTCCAAAGTAGCTGGAGCAGTCGTGTCCTGACATTCATCAATCAGAAAATAACCAACCACATGGGGAGTGCAGGGATTAGTCAGAGTTCCGAGAAAGTGAGCACTCAACACGGCCAAAACGTTGAATGCCGTGTTTAACAGAATGAAATTCCTTTTGGGGCTAGGTGATTTCATTAGCTGCGAGGCTGTAAAACCATTAAAATCTGTCTTGAAATGTTGAAACCCTAATTAATGTGTGTGATTTAATTACCATACTTGCTTTCAAAATTGACCATGGTGTTGAAAAGATTTGCAATTTGCTTAGCTTTCTTGAGATGAACGTTGTTAACAATACAAAATATGAGGTGGCTCACAATAAAGAACGTGGCATGAAGCATTAGCGCAGCGTGACCACTGCGGGAACGAACTGTTTCTTTTTTGCTTTGGTAAAAGTGAAAGTAAACTGCTTGTCCGACAGATACGATAGTAGCAAGAAATGCGAAACTAAGCCGAAGTTTGTAAATGAACCTGAACCGCTCAGACTCCAGAATCAGCTTTCTTGAAGATTTGTCATAGCTGTGCAAGGTCACCCCAAAGTATTTTGAGGTTTTGAGGTAAAAGTGGAGAAAGTTTTCAAGAAGACGGATAGAATTCAACATCATTTAACTGGGTATGTGAGTCTACAATTATACTGGACTGGACCCACTGACAACGGTAGAATAAATAGAAACGCGATATTATCATGACATTGTGATATGTTATCCTACATCGTAAAACGGTAAAATACATTAATTCATCAACGTCACGAAACTCAAATGCTTCTACAAACTAGCTGTCTAGATCTTTGTTGGATTTAACATCACGAATGTTTAAATTTAAAATGTACCCATGTTTGATGGACTTTATGACCCCTAAAATGAGAACATAAGAAAAGTGAGATAGGGAACTGGGCTGTACAAGGCTACTAGGTTCATTTCATGTGAACAACCGATTCGCGTTAGACACAGAAAGTTATAGCGGCCCTCCAAATGGCCACGGCCGTGATAATGGTTCTTGACATTTATTAATTAGTCATCGGTTTCCCGTATGTCTTCTTTGCTTCTTCAAAGCTAAAATTTCGGGCACTCATCAAAAACCTTATTAAATTTGTATTCTCATGTAGTGTTTACAAGGTTTTTGGGCGAATTGTGCTTTTTGAATCCATGAACCAGTGAATAAAACACGTATTTTGAGTTGAAAGCGAGCGAAGAAAGTCATTTTGTTGGATGAAAATAGACCAGTCGTCAGTCGGACTCCGCTGAACTTGTTGGTAGTAAAAATTTAATGTAGATTCATCAACACGTGTTTAGGGAATGAATGCTATAAAATGAAATATTAAAATTTTACATTGCTTCCGTACTGAAATGCTTTAGGCCAGTGAAAGCGAGATATGGAAGCTTATAAATAATTACACTCTGGAACAGAGGGCTGGGGTTGGAAGTTTTACAAAATATTTAATTTGTTCCTGTTCCCATTGTCGTAGTTGGTCTGATCTGATACATACTATAGAAAAGGAATCGACTTACTTCATTAACTATCATTAACTTTTGATTTTGCTCAGTTAGAAACTATTTGTACTTTCAACCACAGTTAGAATGAAGTTAACTAAGGATAAATAACACTCAATGATTAAACTAATTATTACTAGAAGCAAACACAAACCTTAACCAGTTTTAGTGATAAAGGATAAATAAATGCTGACGGACATTGCTTTTGGGGCAAAATGAGAGCGAAGTTTCTACATGAACTCTACCTTAATAATTGAGCAAAGCAATCTGAATTTATAAACGATAACAACCAGATATTAACAAAATATTAAAGATGAATAGGTAACAAAACAATTATATATCACTCATATGTCCTTATTTCTCTACCTATTTTAAAGTGTTACTTAATGAACAAAATGAGGAGTAAGCATTCAAAAAAATTCAAACCAATCCCTTTATTTATAACAGAAAAGTAGTCAATTTACAGTTATTATCATTGAAGCATTTATTTATATTTGTAGAGCTAGGTGATGGGTTAAATAAAATCATATTTAAATGTTAAAGTAGTTGATTAAAAGTTAAAAATGAATAGTTACTATGTAGCAAGAAAAGAATGTGAATAAATGAGTAATAAGTATGGGTAACTTCTGAAGGATTTAGATAAATTTATTTCAGGTTAGTTATGTTGCATCTCCTTCCCAGTCCATGTCTCAGGCATCATCCATTCTCCCAATCAGACAGACATCACCAACAGGCTTCCTACCAGAGCTGACCGAAATAATTTTGAGGTCTGGACAGGCATTCCAGACTCCTTGTCGCTCCAACATTTGCTCAACAATTACTTTGTTCGCATTTTCACCCAGTGCAGTCAATCGTTTGAAAATAGAAGCCCTTTCACTTCTAGCTGCGATGATGGCTTCACGAATTTGATCACGGACTTCGATCTCAGCGGGGTCTCGGTGTTGCTCACAAGAACTGCAATTTGTTCTCGCAGTGGCAGCAATCTCCGTTTCAGAGCAATAATTTCACCTGCACGATCACCCTCGTTCATCTCCAAAACCACTTGATTACCACCTTGATGTTTCATAACGGGCAT
>LJIJ01003696.1:0-17885 GCA_001718145.1 Orchesella cincta | reverse complement strand
GACAGGTGGCCCATTTATAATGTTCTGGGTTGAAAGCTAACATAAATAATCACTATTTGCAATCTCCATATTCATGTAACCTAGTGGATTATTTAATTATAATTGCGAATTATAAACGATAGTGTTAATTGTTACCATCTCTGATTTAATAGGCCTAACAACGAAAATTATTTATCATGGCTAGAAATTATCCGACTTGGGGTAAATAATAATTGCACATGATAAACTATAAATGTTTGAAATGATGTAGTCATGATTTCCTTAAGAACAGAAAACGAACGCAACTCATTAACGATTGATTACAAACCAATTTTAGTAGGGAACAAGTCTCAAAACCTTAATATAATGTGTGCAACTGTTAAGCAGTTATTAGCCACATTATCAATATTATTAACGGCTTAACTCAAACAAAAGATGAGCGGAAGTAGTAATGGAATTTCTGAAAGCACTGGAAAAGTAACTTTTAACAACTATTACAACCAATACATGTTAACAGTAAGAACAAGGCTTTACACTGTATATTGTATGTAAAACTGTTAATTATTATACTGCATACATTACAAATTATAATGAAGGGTTTACAAAAACAAAATTCATACATCAGTGCAACTAGAAACCTCTCATTGCAAAATTATTCCAACGCCTCAACATCGGGTTTCACCCCTTTAATTATTAGTAGAATTTACTCTACTATTAGTACGTGTTACGTTCTCGGACGGCAAGCTCAGCAACACATCATAAAAGTCGACACAAGTGGTCCATTTAAATTATAGCTATCAGCTTTTTTTCACCTAAATCTACCACAAGGTGCAAAGGATAGTAAAAATAATGTAAGATAATATTATACGCTCCTTACTACTTTTCTCACCAGTATATAGAAGTGCAAAGTTTCTAAACGTCATGAAATAACATTTTGGGCACCACATAATAATTTCCTGCTGAATGGTGTAAAAATTTTCACTGAACGCGTCAATATATGGTTGTAAAACCACAGTGCCAGTATGAAAACCCAGTGAAAACACGGTTCGGGTCTAGAAGAAGAGCTCTGAGCAAAAACCTCAAAGCTGCCAAGTCATGTCGGCTGCAGACGTGCTTTGTTTACCCTTATCAATCTCACTAAACTGATGAAAGATTAGTTAGTATTATGAGAAATGAAGGAAATGCAGTAAAACCGAGTCTCGTAAGTCTGATACGTAATAAAAAGTGTTTTGTGTCGACTTCTCATGTTCTTACATTCTAAGAATGATCATTATCTTCACTCTCGACATTTTGTATCACAACATTCGCAGTTGCTTTATAATGAGGCAGCCAGTCAATCAAAGCGAAAAGCCGCTTCAATTTCTCTTGACGATTTTTGAACCGAGAAAAAATAATTTGCGGCAGGTGATATGTCGCGAATTCCATTTTATAGCGATACAAAGTATTTCTTTTTTAAATTTCTTATGCTTTACCCCAGTTCAATTAAAGTATCATCGCCGCAATGACTGGCGAAAACAATAATGAACCACAGACGCATGACTTTTATTATGATACTCATATTTTCCTTTTGTCACCAAAACGAGCAAATTACAGATGACAGAAATGGAAATTGAATCACCAAAGAATTTCTAGTTAGTGCTGGAAGATGACATTAACAATAATACGTCAGCATGCTTACTTAAATATCTCGAAAATACACCACGGGAATTTTATTATCTGTCTTTAGATTTCAGATGATGAAATTTACAGTATTTAACACATTTTCCATTATCCTGGGTTCCAGACTCACTGTGTCATCACCAAATCTAACGATAACTCGCAGCAATATTGTTTCACAATCCTCGATTGGGGCATAATAAAATCCTTATCAATTATATTCATGAGTGAAACAAATCGCCCTGTTCTAACTAAGACACGAAAGTCTGGTAGGACGTTACATAATCTTCATATCAAGATCCATCTCAATTGCTGAATTAACACTACCTTTACCGTCCCTGGTTGTGTCTCCACAAGAACCTTTATGCGAAAATCTATGCTGATTGACACATTACTTATTCTGTGATAATTTTTAAGTTATTCATGCCTGCATCAGAAGCAGCAGTCGTCCTGTAAACACTCGACACTTATTTTTGTAGCACTACTACTATCACCTTTGGAACATTATTCAGAGATGTGCTCACTAGCAGTAAAATGTTTACCAAGGTGTGTGTGAGCTACAGAAAAGTGTGCTTAAACATCGGAAGGAAACTGTAACGGCACACTCGTTTGTGATGAACAAATAATGAGATTTACGATAAGGAAAGGAAAACCGTAATAAGGTTACGGCCAGTCCCCTCGCTTCCGAAATGAAAGCTTCTGTTTTTGAACTCACAGCACAAGTATACAACAAAAGCAAAAATGCACTCAAGCTGGGACTAGTACCGGCAATTCCATATTGGAATATGTCTCCCTAATTACTCCGTGTTGCGCGCCAACACACAAATAGGGGATTAAGAAAAAGAACACATGTGAATTGATAATTATGCCTTGAGTGACTGACTACGACCACCAACGTCCAAGCCAGCTTATATTAAAACTGGCAGTGAATATATCCAAAACTCCATTTATTCTACTCCGTTCTGTAATATTTGTGTCTACATGAAGAAATGAAAAACATTCTTGCTCGCTATGTTGAATTGTATAATGATATGCCAATTAGTTTCTTCTTTGAAACGGAAATTGGTTGAAAAATGTGGAATTTTGTCTATAGTCTGTCGAGTCATCGAAATCTGTATTTATTTCATTAAACAAGGGAATGGGACGTATTAGAAACCACATTTATTTCGTGAAGATAAGACAAACCTGACTTTTGCATCGTGGGGGAAAACTTAAGTTTAAAACAGAGCAAAACCGAATCATTTGATGGGGTTGTTAAAACGAGCAACTCGGGTAATATTTCTCACAGATTCATGTATATTCCATTTTAAACGAGAAAAGTTTCAAAGCAAAAGTGGACCAATTTGATCATATCAGGGCAACGCAAAATACAAAGAACAAGGTCCCATGCACAGTAATAAACATTCTTTATAAACAAGTTATTCTGTCGACATAAAAACATTTTCTTTGGAATCTGATGCTAATAACTACAGGTGATTTATAGTTTTGTATTAACAAGGCGACCAGACTTCTGATAATTACAACATCAAAACGAAGTGCATTCGAGTTCAGGTTAGTAATTCAATTTTATCATCGTTTTATGATTTTAATATAATTGTCCATCACCAACAATATTTTCATTTCCCGGAAGGTAATCTTATTTACGCTTAAAAACAATGGTGTCGATTCTGTGTTTTGGAGAACGGCTAACTGCAACGACTGTGGCTGGGAAATTCTAGCTATTGTGCATTTCCCAAAACTATAATCAACAAGTTTTGATCTGAAGTTAAATGAAAGTGAAGGATTACAACTGAATATAATGTTTCTTTTCCGTTAAAATTGTGCATTTGAAATTCTCTTAACAATTTAAGTATGCGGTTGGCTGCTTTAATTGAAATACGAATAATATAGAAAATTAAAATAGAACATCAAAGCCAATAATTCGCCAATGCATTCATTAGTTCATATAATTTCAGACCGCATTATACTGTTGAATTGCTTAAGTGATGGCGTTGTGTCGCCGAGAAGTAAAGTATATGCCTTCACTGTGAATGTTCAATCTAAAATGTGTCCTATCTTACCAGCTTCATAAAAAAATTAAGGATGGCTAAACTTCTGTTCTCGCAGGCATCCTATTGGTTGAATCATATTTATAATATACCTTATATTCGTATTTCAAAATTTAGCACCACCGCATAAATTAAACTTTGAATTCTAAGAGAATTTCAAATCAAAATTTTAACGGAAAAGAAACATTTATACTCATTGCATATCCGTTCCACTTTTTTCATTAACTTCAGATCAAACTTGTTTGATATAATAGTTTTGGGGAATGCAACAATAGCTAGAATTTCCCAGCCAGTCGTTGCAGTTAGCCGTTCTCCCAAACACAGAACTCGACACCATTGTTTTTAAGCGAAATAAGATTACCTTCCGGGAAATGAAATATATTGTTTGTGATGGCACAAACAATTATATTAAAATCAAAAAATTGATAAAAATTGAATTACTAACCTGAACGTCGAATGCACTTCGTGTTTGATGTTGTAATTATCAAAAGTCTGGTCGCCTGTTATATACAAAAACTAATAAATCACCTGTAGTTATTAGCATCAGAATTTCTAAAAACATGTTTTATGTCGACCAACAACTTGTTTATAAAGAATGTTTATTACTGCGCCTGGGAACCTTTGTTCTTTATATTTTGCGTTGTCCTGATATGATCAAATCGTCCACTTCTGCCTTGAAACCTTTTCTCGTTTAAATGGATATACTCGAATCTGTGAGAAATATACCCGAGTTGCTCCTTTTACGACCTCATCAAATGATTTAGTTTTGTTCTGTTTAAACTTAAGTTTTCCCCACGATGCAAAAGTCAGGTTTATTTAATCTTCACGAAATAAATGTGGTTTCTAATATCGTCTCCATTCCTGTTTAATGAAATAAATACAGATTTTCGATGACTCGACTGACTATAGACAAAAATCCACATTTGTTCCAACCAATTTCCGTTTCAAAGAAGCACTAATTGGCAGGAATGATTATATATAAATTCAACATAGCGAGCAAGAATGATTTTCATTTATTCATGTAGACACAAATATTACAGATCGGAGTCGGATAAATGGAGTTTTGCATACATTCACTGCAGTTTTAATATAAGCTGGCTTGGACGTTGTTTCTATCAGTCACTCAACATAATTATCAATTTCCAACATGTGTTCTTTTTCTTAATCCAATATCTTGTGTGTTGAGTAATTAGGGAGACATATCCAAATATGGAATTTTTGCGGTACTAGTTCCAGCTGTGAGTGCAAATTTTGCATTTTTGTTGCTTCTTGTGGTGAAATTCAAAAAACAGAAGCTTTCATTCGGAGGTACTGCCGCTAACCCTTAATTACGGTTTTCTTTCCTTATCGTAACATCTCATTATTTTTGTTCATCACAAATGATGTGCCGTAATTTCTCCGATGTTTTTAAGGCTACATTTTGTAGCTCACACTACACCCTGGTAAACATTTTTTACATGCTAGTGAAGCACATCTCTGAAATAATGTTCCAAAGTTGATAGTAGTAAAGTGTACAAAAAAGTGTCAGTGTTTACAGGACACTGCTGCTTCTGATGCAATGAATAACTTAACAAATTATCACAGAATAAGTGTAATGTGTCAAATCAGGATAGTTTCGTCATAAAAGGTTTTTTTGTAGACACACCAGAGTAAAAGTATGTTAAGTTCACAATGAATGGAATCTTGATAAAATTATGTAACTCCTAAAAATTTGTGTCTTAGTTAGAACAGGCGATTTAGTTTACATGAATATAATTATAAGGATTTTATTATGCCCCAAATCAGGATTGTGAAACAATATTGCTGCAGTTTCGTTAGATTAGGTGATGACACAGTAGTCTGAACACCAGGATAATGGAAATGTTTAAAGTTATCATATAAATTTCATTCATCTGCAACATCTAAAAACAGATAATAAAATTCCGTGTATTTTCGAGATTTTTAAGTAAGCAGTGCTGAGGTATTATTGTTTAACATTCATTTCCAGCACTAACTAAAATTCTTTGTGTGATTACAAACATTTCCATTTCTGTCATCTGTAATTTTCGGGTTTTGGTGCAAAAAGGAAAATAAATATCATAAATAAAAGTCATGAGTCTTGTCTCATAATTTGTACGCAGTCATTGCGGATGATACTAATTGAACTGGGTCATAAGAAATAAAAAAAAATACTTTTATCGCCTATACAAATGGAATTGGGACAATTATCACCCTGCCGCAAACTTATTTTTCTTCGTTCAAAATCTGTATAGAAAATTGAAGCGGCTTATCGCTTTGATTGACTGGGTGCTTATTATAAACAACTGGGAATGTTGTGATACAAATTGTAGAGAGTGAAGATAAGGATCATTCTTGGAAATAAAAACTGAGAAGTCGACAACAAAACACTTTTTTATTACGTATCAGACTCCGGGTTTACTGCATTTCCTTCCATTTCTCAAATACTAACTAATCTTTCATCATCTTAACTCCGATAGTGAGGAGTTGATAAGGGTAAACAAAGCACGTCTGCAGCTGACATGACTTGACAGCTTTGAGGTTTTTGCTCAGGAGCTCTTCTCCTAACCCGAACCGTGTTTATCACTGGGGTTTCATTCTGGCTGATGGTTTTACAACCATATATTGACGCTTTCAGTGAACATTTTTACACCATTCAGCAGGAAATTATTATGTGGATGCCCAAAACGTTATTTCATGACGTTTAAAACTTTGCACTTTATATACTGGTGAGAAAACGTAGTAAATAAGCGTATATTACAACCTTTAATTATTTTTTATATCCCTTTGCAGCAGTGTAGATTTATGGTGAAAAAAGCTGAAGCTCTAATTTAAATGGACCACCTTGTGTCGACTTTTAATGATGCGTTGCTGAAGCTTGCCGTCCGAGACCGTAGTAATAATAGAGCAAATTCGACCGTACTAATTATGAGGTGAAAACCTGATGTATTCTAGTCGTTGGAATAATTTTGCAATGAAAGTTACAAGTTGCATCTGATGTATAATTTTTGTAGTTAAACCGTTCATTATGATTTTTAATTTATACCTATAATAATTTAGCAGTTTTACATATAACATACAGTTGTAAAGCCAATGTTCCTTACTGTAAACATGTATTGTTTGTAATAAGTTGTTAATAAAGTAGTTTTCCAATGCCTTCAGAAAATTCATTACTACTTCCGCTCATTTTTAGTGGATTAAAATTAATATTAATATAATGTGTCTAACTGGTAACAGTTGCACATTATATTACTAAAGACTTTGTTCCTTACTGAAAAAATGGTTGTGATCACTTTTTAATGAATTCCGTTTTCTGTGCCTTAAGAAATGACATAACTACTTGCATTCAGGTTTTTTCACACACGTATCAGAATCCTAGACTTGTCATTTGACCTGCAGTTTCAAACATTTTTAGTTTATCATGTTACAATATTACATTACCCAGGTCGGAATAATTTCTTAGCCAGATAAATGTTTTTTTGTTAAGCTAAAAAACGTCAGAGATGGTAACAATCACACAGTATCGTTCTCATAAATCAGCATATAATTAAATACTCACTAGAATTAACATAGAATATTAAGATTGTAAAATAATATGATTATGTTAGCTTTCCAACCATCGAACAGTAATAAAATGGGCCTAACCTCATCTTCAAGGAAATGATTTTACCAGGAAAACTTTTCAAGGGACGATACAGCATATCAAGTGATTATAAATGTACTTTTCTAAAACCACTGCAGTTATCAGTTTATGTGTTTATTAATGTTGCATAATCCAACTCAAGGGTTGTAAATGTGCCAAACATTTCGAAAACGTAATTTTTTTAATTCTGTTCCAAGGTCGTGATTTTATTCCATCTAAATCATTTATCACCAGTTAGAAGTGCTTATGATTTTACCTCCCGCGTTGGAACTGGCGTTGTTTAAAAATTTGATTACAATCCATCTAGTATTGCTCAATATAAGAAAATAAAATAATTAGAAATCACGTGTGAAAATAGAAGCAAGAAATATGTCCGTTCCACAATTTGTGTCTGTTAGCTATTATATGTAAAAAGTTTCCTTAAAAATTGATTCCATCTTAACTTTCTTACTGACAGGATTATATCAAGGAAAAATATTTTTATTCAAACAAGAACATTCTCATGGGCCAAATTCTACATAACTCAGGAATCCTAATATACATTAAAAAAGCAATGAAATGATATGAGAAATGTTCACGGATGTTACAACGAAACATTACAAATACTAGCTGATTCTGATGAACCAAATATAAAGTACCAGCAAAACATAGAAATCAGCCCCATGTCAAAATTTTAAATGGGCCTCTTGATACTTAAATGTTCTTTATTGGAAATATCGTACAGTTTATTATAAGTTTGTGATTATTTATTGATTAAGGTCACTTGATATGTGTGCAAAATGCATGAAACCATTACCTAGATAGATAGTCTAATGATTATTGACTTAAATCTTATGTAGTCTACAAGGAAATAATAATGTCATATTTAGGTCTCTAGTCTTTTTTGCGAGAAGCACAAGTAATATTGGCATTGCTATACGGCTAGGCCGGCCGTATTTTGCAATAAGGCAAAGAATGTTTATATGATAGTGAGGACTTATTTAATTACGCATAATATGTAATGGATACGAAAGTCTTAAGTAAATTAGAATCACGTCTTTGTTTTTAACAGTTAATAATGCATACGTAACATAAGTAAAAAATTAATACAGGGTCACAGATTCATTTAAATGTGAAGTTAGCAATCCTACAAATAGGACAGTTTTATCATGAGGGTGTTTCTAATTTTGATATGTGTGGCACATTTCTACATTTGATACGAGGTTTATTTATATAATTCATCAAGCGTTAAATGCAAGCTGATTACTTATCAGTACAAGTTTTATTTTTTCAACTTACATGTAATTAATACGAAGGGTGCGAATTTTTATAAGTCAGTAAGTCCAAACGCAGTACTTTATATCCCAGGTTCAAGTTTACTGGGGCTGTAATTCGACAACTAGGCAATTTTTTCCCTTATGTGCCTAAATATCGTCGCAATATATTGACATGATTGCAAAACTATTCACTGCTTCTTTTATTGGTATCTACTCAAAGCTTCTACCTCTTTCTTGTAGTTCTGAGAATTCTGTGAAAAAGTGTAGCAATATAGATGTTTAATGGTATTGTATATTCCCATCAACCCCGAAACTAAGTTTTATTAGCAGCCAAGAAAACAAAGGGACAATCCAATCATCAATGAACTACATAAAAAGGGGATTCTTCACTTGGAATGTTAAATCTGCTCCAGCCGACGAACAATTAGCATTCATCAGAACAGCCTTAAAATTTACTTATCATAAGTTAAAATTAGAATTTTCCTCATTTATGGACAAACAAGTCAAAATCAAAATGGAATCGGAATTGACTCAAGTTACCCCTGAATATTTCCCTACTATTGGTAGTGCAATAAAACAGGAATCCCCTTCAATCACACCACGTAAAGTCGAAAAGTAAGTCTTTTAAAATCGGTATGATACAAAAATCATATTTTCTCCATTTTTACAGAATAATAATTTTTCTAGAAAACAAAGGTTCCTTGCTGCGCTCTCTGTAAAAATCATGGAAAGGGAGTTCCATCTAAAAGCCACAAAAGATATTGTCCATATAAGGAATGCAAGTGTAGCATGTGCGTATTTACCGTATACCGGCGTAGAGTCGTAGCATCCCAAGTAAGTTTTCTCAACTTTAAACTCAACCTAAACATTGTGTTTTATATTCATAAATAATTTGAACCCTTGTAGATTGCTAATAGAAGAGCAAAGATCCAAGACATTGAAAGGGAGCAACAACTTATGACAATGGACACAGCCGATAAAGTTTCAGGAGAGAGAAGTAGTTTTGCTACCAAAAAGGTTCAAACTTCTGAGGCCATGCTACGAGGTAAATTATCATCATCAAAATGTTATAATAAACGTTTGAGTTTGTACAGTTTTTAACTGCTGAATTTACAGGCGCAAAGTCAACAGATTTCAAGCAGTACATACAGAAGTCCGTTGAAACTCTGAATAAAATGTTTTGCACCCCTTATACAACCGACTTTGCTAGCCACAGACCTTGGAACAATTCGGGGGCGATTTTAAACTGGCAGCAAAAAAGATTTTTGAAGGTATGTTCCACATATAATATCTGGCATCTTTAGTAGCGGATGATCTACATATAGCAATACAACTAATATTTTATTTGAAACTGATTAGCGAGGTATGGATCCAGAGCTCAAATCAAGGTGCCAGACAACTTTTACATGTATTCAGGCTAATCAACTGTATTCATCTCAGCCACTGGGATTTCATCGTTAGCCCGACCTGGTAGTGATTTGAGAGGTTGAGATTAAAAACACTTATTTTACATTTACCAAGTAGTTCTTATAAATTCTATTGTTTATTCAGATTCATCATTGTATTATCATGTTGCTGTACATTTACATTTTATTGTTTTTTTTTTCTTTTCTGAAATTTTGATGCTGATTTTCAGGAAGTAATAAAAATAGTAACGAAGTTAATAAATTTCAGTTGTTTTACACTACTCTCTACCTTATATAGTACAAATTCCATGTCTGCACACGTTTTCATACACTTTCCCATAAAAGATGCTTTGCTTTGTCTAAATAGTTCAGCCGTACTGCAGCATTAGAATACGTTCTGCTTCAACATTTAACTCAGGAGGCGATGAAAAACTGCATGGGATGGTTTAGATTTATTTCGTGTAACTTGAATCCTCTCAAAATTTGACTGCACTACTTTTTGCTACAGCTTTACATCTTTTCTCCTCACATTTCCGATCAATTTAGGCTACCACACTAACAAGGCCTTCAATTCCTATTCGTACAATGACCATTTATTCACGCAAGTGAGCTTTGGAATGATGATGATGAACATCAGCATTAAAAAATGTGTTGCTCATGAGTTGAGAGCATCTACTTCGGATTGCAGCTTCTTGATTTACATCCAGCTTTCAGTAAGATAAAGGTGGTACTAATCAGTGCTAAAACACACTTCGGATAGTTTTAACATGAAACTTTTCTCAGAGGTTTGGGAACTCGTTCTCAAAAATTCATATTTAAGTCCTAACGCCGGTTTACAATTAAGTTCCATGATTATTCCAATCACTGAATAGTCTAGCAAAAAAATTATAAACTTCCCTCCCCTTTTGGCCCAAATTTCTATCACTTTCATTACCATTCATCATCATCACAAAACAATTCCTTTTCCGCTTGTTGTGAGACCGTTCTTGTTGGGTAATCTATTTGGGCCATATATATAATGTTTGGGTTGGGATTCGAGCCAAATATTATGATGTCATTGTGTTAACTTTAAACAGCAATGAATCAAAATGTTGTAATACGAGATAATATTTCGTAGGGTGGTAACGAAACCTTAAAACCAGTTTGAACGCTTTCAAATGATTGCAAAGTGCAATAGAGCTTGAATTCATTCCTGATATTTCCAATTTAAGCGGATTACGATTGAATGGTGTCGCATGGCACGTGTTATTGATGATGTGTGTACTTACAAAAATCAATCACTCATAGATATATCAATTCCATACATATCTCAGTGTTGTATATTTGAATTTCAGTTTTAAACCAGACATTCTACTTCTTGATAATAGTTTAGCTTTAGTAAGACAAATTCCCCTTTTGTATTTATTAGCTTTCCAATACCATTACTCGTCATATCTAGCCTGCTTTTTCTCTACAAAACAGCCACAATAAACCGAGCACACACTCTCGTTCGTGCAACTCAAGCCACGATGTTTTTCATGTGTGATTTGAGGTTTGATAGTTGCACTCTTGAGTAAGCGTAGCTACTTCGCGTAACTGCATCACAACTGTTGTTGTCAGTCAGTGTTCAACTCAAGCTGCGGTGGGCCATCATTCACATGCAACATGCAGTTTTCTTCAACCACCCTTGGTGAAAGCCGTTCGTGGAGGACGAACTTGTGGTTTCTGAAGAAGACAAATTCTCATGATTGTGGTATTTTGGATTGGCTGTAATTTCATTTATTTATTGTACAAAAAGCAATTTAACACAAGTCATACTGTTCGCAATAGGCTTGTAGTTTCAAACGCGGTGATTATATCCTCATCAAATTCTGCTTAAACAGAAGCATTTTTTTGTGGACGTTCCAGTAGTGGATAACAACAGCAAAATATATTTGTAAAGAGAAATTCCGGCGGATGGTGTTAATCCCCGATTTGGTTTTTCAACACTGAAATTATTGCTATTAATTTCTTTCATGTTCGGTTTGATAGTCATTCGTATATTTAGCATTAATAAATGTCCATAATTCTCAGATTTCATCAGAAGGAAGAACACACAATTAAATATGATTTCGAGAATCTCAAATAAAATTTAGATGAAAATAGGAATCTCATCATGGTAAGTTACGTTCCGCTCCACATAAACAATAATTTGTATCCCTTTTTCCTTAAATGATATGTATTTAATTTTTGTGTAGGGTTGAGAATGCGTGCTGCCGAAAATTATTTTTTACAAGTGCATTATTAGGGAATAAATCCTACTTCTGATACAGGTCGAAATCTGTTGTTTCTGACTAGCGAGATATATTTAGTCACAAACCTTTTTGCTGAGATCGATGTCCTATACTTAATTACATTAAAAGGCTACTTGTTATCGTAAGCTAGTTATTTAGTGTAAGAAATATATAATGTTATAGTTAAGTTAGGTTTGATCCGTTATTCCGTATCAAAAAGGTTTGTGAACAATAATAACTTCGAGCAGAACAACAGATTTCGACCCTGTACAGAAGTAGATTTAATTCCCTGAAAATCATCTTGTAAAAATAATTTTCGGCAGCACGCATTCTCAACCCTACACAAAAATTAAATACATATCATTTAAGCGAAAAAGGGATACAATTTATTGTTTATGTGGAGGAACGTAACTTACCATGATGAGATTCCTATTTCATCTAAATTTTATGTTGGAGATTCTCGGAAGTCATATTTAATTGTGTGGGTTGCTTCCTTCTGATGAAATCTGAGAATTATGGACATTTATTAATGCTAATATACGAATGACTATCAAACCGAACATGAAAGAATTAATAGAATAATTTCAGTGTGAAAAAACCAAATGGGATTAACCACCATCCGCCGGAATTTCTCTTTACAAATATATTTTGCTGTTGTTATCCACTACTGGAACGTCCACAAAAAAATGCTTCTGTTTAAGCAGAATTTGATGAGGATATAATCACCGCGTTTGAAACTACAAGCCTATTGGAACAGTATGACTTGTGTTAAATTGCTTTTTGTACAATAAATAAATGAAATTACAGCCAATCCAAATACGCACAATCATGAGAATTTGTCTTCAGAAACATAAGTTCGTCCTCCACCGAACGGCTTTCACCAAGGCTGGTTTGAAGAAACTGCATGTTGCATGTGAATGATGGCACCGCAGCTTGAGTTGAACACTGACTGACAACAACAGTGTGATGCAGCTGCTACGCGAAGTAGGTACGCTTACTCAAGAGTGCAACTATCTGAAACCTCAAATCACACATGAAAGAAATACGTGGCTTGAGTTGCACGAACGAGAGTGTGTGCTCGTTATTGTGGCTGTTTTTGTAGAGAAAAGCAGGCTAGATATGACGAGTAATGGTATTGGAAAAGGCTAATAAATACAAAAGGGGGAATTTGTCTTACTAAAGCTAAACTACTATCAAGAAGTAGAATGTCTGGTTTAAAACTGAAATTCAAATATACAACACTGATATATGTATGGAATTGATGATATCCATGAGTGATTGATTTTTGAAAGTACACCTCAATAACACGTGTCATGCGACACCATGCAATCGTACTCCGCTTAAATTGGGAATTGACAGGAATCAATTCAAGCTCTATTGCACTTTGCAACCTTTTGAAAGCGTTCAAACTGGTTTTAAGGGTTCGTTACCACCCTACAAAATATTATCTCGTATTACAACATTTGGATTCACGGCTGTTTAAAGTTAACACATGACATCATAATATTTGGCCGAATCCCAACCCAAACATTATATATATGGCCCAAATAGATTATCCCAACAAGAACCGTCTCACAACAAACGGAAAAGGAATTGTTTTGATGATGATGGTAATGAAAGTGAATAGAAATTTTGCCAAAAGGGAGGGAAGTTTATAATTTTTTTGCTAGACATATTCAGTGATTGGAATAAATCATGGATACTTAATTTGTAAACCGGCGTTCAGGACTAAATATGAATTTTTGAGAACGATTTCCCAAAACTCTGGAGAAAAGTTTCATGTTTAAACTATCCGAAGTGTGTTTTAGCACTGATTAGTACCACCTTTATCTTACTGAAAGCTGGATGTAAATCAAGAAGCTGCAAATGCGAAGTAGATGCTCTCAACTCATGAGCAACACATGTTTTCATGCTCATGTTCATCATCATCATTCCAAAGCTCACTTGCGTGAAATAAATGGTTTCATTGTACGAATAGGAATGTAGGCCTTGTTCTGTGGTAGCTAATTGATCGTAAATGTGAGGAGAAAGATGTAAAGCTGTAACAAAAAGTAGTGCAGTCAAATTTTGAGAGGATTTCAAGTTACACGAAATAAATCTAAACCATCCACCATGCAGTTTTTCATCGCCTCCTGAGTCAATTGTTGAAGCAGAACGTATTCTAATGCTGCAGGTACGGCTGGAACTGTTTAGACAAAGCAAATCATCTTTTATGGAAAAGTGTATGAAAACGTGTGCAGACATGGAATTTGTACTATATAAGGTAGAGAAGTAGTGTAAAACAACTGAAATTTATTAACTTCGTCACTATTTTTTTACTTCCTGAAAATCAGCATTAAAATTTCAGAAAAAAAAAAAACAATAAAATGTAAATGTATAGCAACATGATAATACAATGAGAATCTGAATGGAACATATAGAATTTATAAGAACTACTTGGTAAATGTAAAATAAATGTTTTTAATCTCACCTCTCAAATCACTATCAGGTCGGGCTAACGATGAAATCCCAGTGGGTGAGATGAATACAGTTGATTGGCTGAATACATGTAAAAGTTGTCTGGCACCTTGATTTGAGCTCTGGATCCATACCTCGCTGATCAGTTTCAAATAAATATATTAGTTTGTATTGCTATATGTAGATCATCCGCTACTAAAGATGCAGATAAGATACTATATGTGGAACATACCTTCAAAAATCTTTTTTGCTGCCAGTTTAAAATCGCCCCCGAATTGTTCCCAAGGTCTGTGGCTAGCAAAGTTGGTTGCATAAGGGGTGCAAAACATTTTATTCAGGGTTTCAACGGACTTCTGTATGTACTGCTTTATATCTGCAGAGTCTGTGCCTGTAAATTCAACAGTTAAAAACTGTACAAACTCCAATCGTTTATTATAACATTTTGATGATGATAATTTACCTCGTAGCCTGTCCTCAGAAGTTTGAACCTTTTTGGTAGCAGAAACTACTTCCTCTCTACCTGAAACTTTATCGGCATGGTCCATTGTCATAAGTTGTTGCTCCTTTCAATGTCTTGATCTTTGCTCTTCTATTAGCAATCTACAAGGTTCAAATTATTTATAATATAAAAGCACAATGTTTAGGTGAGCTTAAAGTTGAGGAAAACTTACTTGGGATGCTACGACTCTACGCCGGTATACGGTAAATACGCACATGCTACACTTGCATTCCTTATATGGACAATATCTTTTGTGGCTTTTGGATGGAACTCCTTTCCAATGATTTTTACAGAGAGCGCAGCAAGGAACCTTTGTTTTCTAGAAAAATTATTATTGTGTAAAAATGGGAGAAAATATGATTTTTGTATAATGAAGATTTAACAAGACTTACTTTTCGAACTTTACGTGTGTGATTGAAAAGGGGGATCCTGTTTTATTGCACTACCAATAGTAGGGAAATATTCAGGGGTAACTTGAGTCAATTCCGATTCCATTTTGATTTGACTTGTTTGTCCCATAAATGAGGAAAATTCTAATTTTTTAACTTATGATAAAGTAAATTTTTTAAGGTGTTCTGGATGAATGCTAATTGTTCGTCGGCTGGAACAGATTTAACATTCCAAGTGAAGAAACCCCTTTTTATGTAGTTCATTGAGATTGGATTGACCCTTTGTTTTCTTGGCTGCTAATAAAACTTAGTTTCGCGTTGATGGCGAATATACAATGCCATTAAACATCCATATTGCTACACTTTTTCACAGAATTCTTAGAACTACAAGAAAGAGGTAGAAGCTTTGAGTTGATACCAATAAAAGAAGCAGTGAATAGTTTTGCAATCATGTCAATATATTTCGCGACGGATATTTAGGCACATAAGGGAAAAAATTCCTAGTTGTCGAATTACAGCCCAGTAAAACTTGAACCTGGGATATAAAGTACTGGTTTGGACTCTACACTGACTTATAAAAATTCGCACCCTTCGATAAATTACATGTGAAGTTGAAAAAATAAAACTTGTAGGCTGATAAGTATAATCAGCTTGGATATAAAGCGCTTGACTGAATTATATACATATAATCCTCGTATCAACGAGATCGAAAAAACACCACATGTAGCAACTGTACTTTTGAAATACGCACTCAATCAAGACTACTGTACCTCCATATCAATGTACAGGATTGCTAACTTACGATATTAAATGAATCTGTGATCCTGTATTCCAATTCTTTTACTTTGTTAGCGTATGCATTCTTAACTGTTAAAAACAAAGACCTGTGATTCTAATTAACTTAAGAGCGTTTCGTAATCCATTACATATTATGGACGTAATTAAATTAGTCCTCACGTATCATATAAACATTCTTTGCCTTATTGGCAAATCCGGCCGGCCTAGCCGTTATAGCAATGGGCCAATATTATTTGTTTTGTTCTCCGCGAAAAAAGAGACAGCCCTAAGTATGACATTATATTCGCTTGTCGACTTCATAAGGCTAAGTCATAATCATTCTGCTATCTACTAGGTAATGGTTTCATGCATTTGCACACATATCAAGTGACCTTAATCAATAAATAATCACAAACTTATAATAAACGGTACGATATTTTCCAATAAAGGACATTTAAGCATCAAGAGGCCATTTAAAGTTTTTGACATGGGGCTGATTTCTTTTTGGCTGGTACTTTATATTTTGGTTCATCAGAATCAGCCTAGTATTTGTAATGTTCGTTGTAAAAAAATCCCGTGAACATTTCTCATATCATTTCATTGCTTTTTAATGTATATTAGATTCCTGAGTCATGTAGAATTTGGCCCATGAGAATGTTTCTTGTTTGAATAAAATATTTTTCCTTGATATAATCCTGTCAGTAAGAAAGCTATCGATGGAATCAATTTTTTAAGGAAACTTTTTACATATAATAGGTGAACAGACACAAATTGGTTGTAACGGACATATTTCTTGCTTCTATTTCACACGTGATTTCTAATTTTTTATTTTCTTTATATTGTGCAATACTAGATGGATTGTATCAATTTTTAAACAACCTCAGCCCGGTAGTTCCAAACGCGGAGGTAATCATAAGCAACTTCTCACTGGTGGACAAATAAATGATTTAGATGGAATACTCAGACCTGGAACAGATTAAAAAATTACGTTTTCGGAAATGCTTGACACATTTACAACCCTTGCAGTTGGATTAGGCCACATTATATAACCCATAAACTGATAACTGCAGTGGTTTTAGAAAGTACATTTATAATCACTTGATATGCTGTATCGTCCCTTGAAAGTTTCGCTGAAGGTAAAATCATTTCCTTGAAGCTGAGGTTAGGCCCATTTTATTACTGTTCGATGGTTGGAAAGCTAACATATCATATTATTTTACCAATCGTTTAATATTCTATGTTTAATTCTAGTGAGTATTTTAATTACTATGCTGATTTATGCGAAGATACTGTGTGCTTGTTACCTATCTCTGACGTTTTTTAGCTTAAACCACAAAAACTGTTATCCTGGCTAAGAATTATTTCTCGACTGGGTAATGTATATTGTAACATGATAAACT
Organism: Orchesella cincta; assembly: GCA_001718145.1. Classification (NCBI taxonomy): domain Eukaryota; kingdom Metazoa; phylum Arthropoda; class Collembola; order Entomobryomorpha; family Orchesellidae; genus Orchesella; species Orchesella cincta. The sequence goes on along the minus strand of LJIJ01003696.1, from coordinate 126 downwards.
AACAATTTTGAAACTGCAGGTCAAATGACAAGTCTAGGATTAGATCGTGTTGAAACTAACCCTGATGCAAGTGTTGATGTCATTTCCTTAAGGCAGCAGAGAAAGCGGATTCATTAAAGTGATCAA
>LJIJ01003695.1:0-17887 GCA_001718145.1 Orchesella cincta | reverse complement strand
CAGATATAACTTGCATTTTACAGAAAGTGAATAAAGTTTTGAGTTCAACACGTGGAAACAGTAGGTGTAGGTACAAGTTGGGTTCACAATTTTCAACAAATCATATTATTTGCATATTCGCATTCATACGTGTCATACACTTTTTATCCTTTTAATTACTCTCTGTAATAAGTTGCAGCAGTTGGTATATGGTTTGTATGTCATTTCAATTTAATTCTTTTCATTTCATTGTTCAGTTGTCAATTGGATAAAATTTCAATGAATGGAAGTATTTCAATAGATGCGGTGTCCATTTTATAAAGAAATGAAAAGTATTAGAGTATGCTTTTTACCTCCTAGCTTTTTATTCAATTGCCAGCGATGACTGAACTAGCGCTGTTTAATTCGAACATGAAGCATTGAGGGAGACGATTCGACATTACAAAGACTTTCAATGGCCAGATTCTTACACTTGGCAAAAACGAAGAATTTATTGTAGTTTATATTTTTGACTAAAAATTAATTTTCTCATCGTTGAGATGACACCTAGATTGGGAAAATCTGGATAATAATATGCAATATGCTGAATTAGAATTGAAAAATACAGGTTTTATATGATGTATATCTTATCCGTTTTAACTAGGCATGATACGTTGATGATGCTATGTTGTGAAAAAAGACCAGCTGCCAAAAGTTCCTCACTAAAAATCAAAGACAAAAAAAGAGAAATAGTTATCCCCCTTTTTTGAATGACATGACGGACTTTCCTGAAGCTGTGGTATTCAATTCAACTCTGATCTGACAGCAAGACATCCCCGACGAACCAATAAATCACAAATCAGTCGAGCAAACATGATGTATTTTGCAATATAAAGTACTTTGTCTGTAGGATGCTGCTAATGAGCAGTGTCCTAATTTTTATTTAGGACGATTAAAGTTACTTAATAGATGAAAGGATACGAAAAAAAGAATTGAAATGCAGTTGAAGTCTCGTCTGCAAAAGGATTGTGTGTATGTATGTATTTTTGATTTCGTATTGAAAGCAATATGGTATGCCATTGTTTTGCCATTTTACCAACGATTGGGATTCTAAATGTCAGTCACAATGAATTTTGGTAGCCCAATTGACATGCAATGGGTGAACACATAAGGTCGATTTTGGAAATTCGCCATTGTTTCTAATCTGCATGAATGTGGTTGCTTGATTTTAATTAATCTTGGATGGGGCATCATTTCATCGTTACAAAGTAAGCTGATCACATCTGAAGTTTCACTTTTGCTTTTCAATGTCATTTTGATGTTGTGATGCGCCCCACACAAAGAACATAATTCGGAATTCATTCATGCAAACTAAAACTATACGTATAAAGCATTCAATCAATCAGACAAATTGATCTGCGCAAGATGGTAAATTACCTCACGTTTGCAATACTCTATAAATACTTCAAAGTTACACATTATTTTCTGGAATTCATAAAAATTCAAACAAAATAAATATGATAGGAGAAACAACAGCTGAAAATCTAATGCACAATATTACAGTAAAACCTTTAATTTGGAATAAAATATTTTCCAAAGCAGCTGGTAAATGTACACAACCATACTACTGTGGGACCAGTTAACGGTAAGCAAGTACAAATGAAATTCCGTAGTCGAATCAACCGGATATCTGTAACCGTTATTTGCAGAATATTGCAATGTCTGCATAAATACAATCTACACATTTTAAACGAAGGAACAATGCGATGAGTCATCACAAAAGCAAACAATTTTATGATTCGCTGAACTGTGCCGACCGACTCATCAAGGTAAGCGAGAAGGCATTTAAGCGAACAATAGTTCAGTTAGTTTAAACGCCAACATTTGGGACATAACAGAGGCAGTGCTGAAACTAAAATCATCTTGGATAAGCTCATGCAAACAAGGTTTATTATTCCATTCAACAATGGGCAATTCACAACAATAGTAATTGAGATAATTATTATACTTTATACTTATGAAACATGCTGCATCCTTTCCTCCAAAAATTAAGCCGCTCCAGAAGCAGAATAGGTTGTCAATGTCACTTCATCTTGTTGTTAGCACCAGCTAACCAGCACGACTGTGTCCACGTAAAGTCTTGCACAAATTAGAATAAGAAGTGCCAGACAATAAGATTTGTGCGCTCCTCTCTGATGTATATGACTTAAATTCCTGCATCGTGCCATTTTCTCCATCCAACATCGTAAAGAATCTTTCTATCTGCTTTAAAATACGAATCCATTTGATTACGAGACCTGCTACAAAAAATTGCAACACGCAGCAAACACGCCATAAATCTATCAGTGCTTATGATTGATAGTGATGATGCGATGGTTCTCTTTATATCTCAACTTGCCACTCCGTATCCCATGACCCTCTTTATTTTTTCAAGAAGCATGATCCTTGAAAAAGAAGAAGTAGTCATTTAAACAAACGCCAAAAAAATACTAAAAAGTTGATTGATGATCTGATAGCTAATATTTCGAAAAAATCTGAGACTCACATAACCCTGTTGTTGGGGCAAACTAAGAACTAGCGTGATTCCTGTCAATTCAATCCAATGTATAATCAGCCAAAAACGCGCCAAGTGTGCCAAAATAAGATGCAGGGGTGAGAAATAACGTAAGTCAAGTTCTTCTGGCCTGTCTTTTGCTAACGTGGCATAAACTCGTGAGTGAGGTAACCCAACACTAAGGAGTCTATTTCTCTTGTTAATGAAAGGAGGACGCCTTATAATTTTTTGTCTTTTTTCTGCATTCAGTGACCTTCCAAATAATTGGTCCTGCAGTTTTCTTATTTGCTGTGCCATTACATGAATAACTGATATTTCCCTTAAGCCTATCATGATCCACAGAAAATGAATAATGAAACTTGCTGCCTTTAACGGAACCTTAATACATTCTGAATCGCAAATTAATTTCTTGCGATTTCACGCTTTAGTACATGTGTGTTCAATGTTACTCCAGAAAATTTGTCTAAATGTCACAGAAATTGGTGTTGTGATGCCAGAAATAATACAGAATGATACAAGATAAGACCTCAACAACGCAGCTTTCAACGATATACATTTAAAACAACATAATGCAAGTATATCACTGTTATACGTGTAGTAAGCATTACATCAACTTAACTGGAATTCGAAGTGCATAAAAACATTAGTTCCATCCGTTTAACCTTCCATTTTGCAAAGTCCTTTAAATTAAACGATTCTATATTTCATGAAATGGAGTAATTGACCTGCTTATCTTGAGTGATTTATATCAACTGTAAATGAACGAGTATGGGCCCTTGAAGGTTCAGAGGTCAGGCTATTTCTCGTGCCTTGTATTGTTAACAACTCCCAATAGTGTCTTGCAATGCTTCTTTATATTTTGTGTGCTTTTTTTGCTGAACCAGCGCACCCCATAGTAGTCTCAACATTACCTGATTTACAAAAGTATTCATTGAGATTGATGTTAGGTATACGGATATAAGGGAAAGTTAACCGCTTTATAATATTATACATATCATAATATAATTAAACATGTCCTGAGAATATACATCCTAAATGAGTAATTTTATGTATGTTTTTTTTTTTTTTTTACATTTCTTTATAATTCATGTCCATTCGTACACAATTGGATTTATGTCCTCATAGCCTAAATCATGCATTTAACTTCTTAGGTTTTTATTCATTGAGAAATGCATATATCTCATCTAATTCTAATCGATATCAAATCCTTTCGGAATAAAAAATCCTCCTATGCGACGCGATATGCTTTTTTGGGTTTGTTTTGGGATTGGTGATCAGTTTTAGCATACTAACAATGACTCAACAGGATTTAAGCAAAAGTGTGACGGAAGATTAAACCGATTAAGTCGAATGAACCGTTACTTAATCTCGTTAAGTTGACCCGACATTGAAAAAATGAAATGTATAATTTGAAAAAGTCCGTCAGTAACGCTGCAATATTTCACGGACTGTTGATGATTATTAATTTGATGGATGATGTATTGGAATAAAGTTGACTTAACCCATTGTTTTTAAACTTGATACATCTATCACCACCGCGATTAATCACAAATTAAGTGATTTGCTAATGAAATGAAGTTATCTGTTGACTTATCTCTACAGAACTCTTCTATGCTCTAAATGTTGAGTGGTATTCAGTAAGAAGAACACACATCGGCATTCGCACATTAATGCATGCGCATTGTTGGTTATATTCTAAGCGGCTTACCATTTCACGGATGTTGGTGTTAACATAAGATATTTGAACAGAATCTTTCATATCAAAAATTCAGTCTTGGTCATCATGACATCGTCATGTTAGAGTACATTACCATCGCGCTTTAGGTAACTAAACTGTACCCGCTCGTTAGGGTATATTAATCTCTTATCAGAAAGATTTACCACATATTGATTAGTATTCCCTTGTATACAAAATGAAAAACATATACGTTTGTTTAATTCTTGTGTCTTGAAGTGAGGCGGGTCAAATATTGATGAATCGGAATTTCCCCTCTATGAGTCACAAATAGACAAGTTGAAATTGAAATATTGCTGAAGTTGAATTAATTCAGCTACTGCTTCCATTAAAAAATTTGACCTCATAGGTGTTGCTCTCATTGTCGTTGCTCTTAAAGCAATTATTATTCTGCTCTGATCATTGAAATATGCGTACATTTTATTCCGATCATATCACCGTTCCATCGATTTGTTTTAGTGGGCATTTATTCTATTTAATACTGGACAAGTACGACGCTACTTTGTAAATGGCATTTTTATTGCAATACTTGAAATATTATTTCGGCAGTATGATTTTTGATATATATTCAATGTTAGAGTAATTTGTCAAGTACAGCGACTTTTGAATTTCAAGTATTGGCATAAAATGCATTTACAAGTAGGTCGTACATTGTCCATATTAAATAGAATTAATGCACTAAAACAAATCGATGGAAGGTGATATGATCGGAATAAATGTACGCATATTTAATTGATCGAGAGCAGAAATAATAATGCTTAAGAGCAACGGACAATGAGAGCAACACTATGAGGTCAAATTTTTTAATGGAAGCAGTAGCTGAATTAATTCAATTCAGCAATATTCAATTTCAAACTTGTCTATTTGTGACTCTAGAGTGGGATTCCATCAATCAAATATTTGACCCGCCTCACTTCAAGACACAAGAATTAAAAACGTATATGTTTTCATTTTGTTACAGGAATACTAATCAATATGTGGTAAATTCTTCTGATAAGAGATATAATATACCTACGGGCGGGCTACAGTTTAGTTACCTACAACCGCGATGGTAATGTACTCTAACATGACGATGTCATGATGACCAGACTAATTTTTGATATGAAAGATTGGTCAAATATCTTATTTACACCAACTCGTGAAATGGTAAGCGTTAAGATATTAACCAACAATCGGCATGCATAATGTGCGAAATGCGATTGTGTTCTTTTTACTGAATACCACTCAACTTTAGAGCATAAAGAGTTCTGGAGACTAAGTCAACAGATAACTATTATCATTAGCAAAATTCACTAATTTGTATTAATCGCTGGTGGTGATGATTATCAAGTTTAAAAACAATGGGTAGTCCAATTTATTCAATACATCATCCATCAAATTAAATCACCAACAGTCCTGTGAAATATTGCAAGGTTACTAGACGTGACTTTTTCAAATTTACATTTCATTTTTTCATGTCGGGTCACACTTAACGAGATTAGTAACGGTTATTCGACTTAATCGGTTTAATTTCCGTCAACACTTTTGCTAATCCTGTTAGTCATTGTTAGTATGCTAAACTGTCACCAACCCAAACAAACCCAAAAAAGACATATCCGTCGCATAGGAGGATTTTTTATTCCGAAAGGATTTTGATATCGATTAGAATGATGAATTATATTTGCATTTCTCAATGAATAAAAACCTAAGAAGTAAATGCAATGCATTTAGGATATAGGGACATAAATCAATTGGGTACGAATGGACATGAATTATAAAAGAGAATTACATAAAATTACGTCATTTAGGATGTAATTCTAGACATGTTTAATATATTATGATTGTATAATATTATAAAGCGGTAAACTTCCCTTATATCCGTATACCTAAATCAATCTCAATGAATACTTTGAGATCAGATAATGTTGAGACTACTATGGGGTGCGCCTGGTTTAGCAAAAAAGAAGCACACAAAATATAAAGAGCATTGACAAGAACTATTGGAGTTGTTAACAATACAAGGCACAGGAAATAGCCTGACCTTGAACCTCTCAAGTGCGCCCATACTCGTATTACAGTTGGATAATAAATCACTTCAAATAAGCAGTCAATTACTCCATTTCAGCAATTCAAGAATCGTTTATATTTAAGAGGCACTTTGCAAATGGAAGGTTAACGGATGGAACTAATGTTTTCATGCATTCGAATTCCAGTTAAGGTGATGTTGTACTACAACGTCATAACAGTGGATATACTGCATTATTGTTTTTAAATGTATATGGTTGAAAGCGGTTGTGGTCTTATCTTGTTATCAATTCTGTATATTTCTGCATCACCAACACCAATTTCTGTGACATTAGACAAATTTTTCTGGAGTAACATTGAACACAACTGTAGCGTGAAATCGCAAGAAATAATTTGCGATTCAGAATGTATAAGGTTTCCGTTAAAGCAGCAAGTTTTCATTATCATTTTCTGTGGATCATGAATAGGCTTAAGGGAATATCAGTTTATTTTCCATGGTATATGGCACAGCAAATAAGAAAACTGCAGACCAATTATTTTGGAAGGTCACTGAATGCAGAAAAAAGACAAAATATAAGGCGTCCTTCCTTTCATTAACAAAGACGAAAATAGACGCCTTAGTGTTTGGTACCTCACTCACGATGTTTTGCACGTAGCAAAATGACAGGCAGAGAACTTGACTTGTTATCTCATGCATTTATTTTGCACACTGGCGTTTTTGCTGATTTACATTGGATTGAATTGACAAGGAATCACGCTAGTTCATGATGCCCCAAAACAGTGAATTATGTGAGTCTCAGATTTTTCGAAATATTAGCAATCAATCTACCAATCCAACCCTTCAATGTTCTTTTGGCAGTTTGTTTAAAACGAGTACTTCTCTTTTCAAGATCAATGCTTTCGGAAAAATAAAGTAGGTATGGATAGGATGAGTGACAAGGTTAGATAGAACATATCATCATCACCATCATCAAGCCTGATAGATTTTATGGTGTTTGTGCGTGTGCAATTTTTTGTTAGCAGGTCTCGTAATACAAATTGGATTCGGATTTTAGAAGCATGTAGGAAGATTCTCGATGTGGGAAATGGCATATGAATAATTGAAGTCATTTACCAAAGGAAACGAGCATCTTCTTGTCGGCAATCTTATTCTAATTTGTACAACACTTTAAATGAACGTGCTGTGGCACAGGTACTAAAACACAATGAAGTGACACTGACAACCTTTTCGGCTTCTGGAGTGGCTTTAATTTTTGGAGGAAAGGATGCAGCATTGTTTCATAAGTATAAAGTATAATAATTATCTCAAATTACTATTGTTGTGAATTGCCCATTGTTGAATGGAATAATAAACCTTGTTTGCATGAGCTTATCCAAGATGATTTTAGTTTCAGCACTGCCTCTGTTATGTCCCAAATGTTGGCGTTTAACTAACTGAACTATTGTTCGCTTAAATGCTTCTCGCTTACCTTGATGAGTCGGTCGGCACAGTTCAGCGAATCATAAAATTGTTTGCTTGTTGTGATGACTCATCGCATTGTTGTTCCTTCGTTTAAAATGTGTAGATTGTATTTATGCAGACATTGGCAATATTCTGCAAATAACGGTTACATATATCCGGTTGATTCGACTACGGAATTTCATTTGTACTAGCTTACAGTTAACTGGTCCACAGTAGTATGGTATGATTTCCAGAAAAATAATGTGTAAGTTTGAAGTATTTATAGAGTATTGCAAACGTGATGTAATTTACCATCTGAGCAGATCAATTTGTCTGAATTGAATCTTGCTACAGATCAAAACAGTATAGTTTATAGTTTGCATGAATGAATTCCCGATTAATGTTCTTTGTGTGGGACGCATCACAACATCAAAATGACATTGAAAAGCAAAAGTGAAATTTCAGATGTGATCAGCTTTAATTTGTAACTTGATGAAATGATGCCCCATCCAAGATTAATTAAAATCAAGCAACCACATTCATGCAGATTAGAAACAATGGCGAATTTCCAAAATCGACCTTATGTGTTCACCCATGCATGTCAATTGGCTACCAAAAATTCATTGTGACTGACATTTAGTAATCCCAATCGTTGGTAAAATGGCAAAACAATGGCATACCATATCTGCTTTCAATACGAAATCAAAAATACATACATACACACAATCCTTTTGCAGACGAGACTTCAACTGCATTTCAATATCTTTTTTCTCGTATCCTTTTCATCTATTAAGTAACCTTTAATCGTCCTAAATAAAAATTAGGGACACTGCTCCATTAGCAGCATCCTACAGACAAAGAGTACTTTATATTGTGCAAAATACCATCATGTTTGCTCGACTGATTTGTGATTTATTGGTTCGTCGGGGATGTCTTGCTGTCAGATCAGAGTTGAATTGAATACCACAGCTTCAGGAAAGTCCGTCATGTCATTCAAAAAGGGGGATAACTATCTTCTCCTTTTGTTTTTGATTTTTAGTGAGGAACTTTTGCAGCTGGTCTTTTTTCCACAGCATCATCAACGTATCATGCCTAGTTTTAAACGGATAAGATATTACATCATATGAAAACTGTATTTTTTTCCAATTCTAATTCAGCATATTGCATATTATTATTGCATATTATTATCCAGATTTGCCAATCTAGGTGTCAATCTCACGATGAGAAAATTAATTTTTAGTCAAAAATAATAAACTGCTAATAAATTCTTCGTTTTTGCCAAGTGTAAGAATCTGGTCATGAAAGTCTGTTTTTATGTCGAATCGTCTCCCTCAATGCTTCATGTTCGAATTAAACTGCGTAGTTCAGTCATCGCTGGCAATTGAATAAAAAAGCTAGGAGGTAAAAGCATACTATAATACTTTTTCATTTCTTTATAAAATGGACCCCGCGTCCACCTACTTTCATTCATTGAAATTTTATCCAATTGTCAACTGAACAATGAAATGAAAAGAATTAAATTGAAATGACATACAAATCCGTATCAACCGCTGTTAGTTATTACGGACAGTAATTAATAGGATGCAACGTGTATGACAAGTATATGCAAATATGCAAATGATTATCATTGTTGAAGATTGTGACCCAACTTGTACCTACACCTACTGTTTCCACATGTTGAACTCAAAACTTGTGACTCACTCTTGTAAAATGCAAGTTTATATGCAATTTTTTAAGTGCAATAGCTGCTTTTCTATAGAAAAGCGTGATTTTCGATTGGAACTGTTGAAATTATATGAGTTTTGCATGTTTGCCAACTAACAAACATGCATGCGTGCGAAAAGACTCAGAGGATAGGAACACGGTTTTTTAATTTCATTGTGTACACCAAACATATCAAACATCTGCGTAATGATGACTTACGTTTGTCAGTGGTCTTGTCCTCTTCTCTGCATTGACTCAGACGTTGTTTTTCTCTTCATACGTTAACGGTAATATGTAAGTAACAGTAATTGCGTGGAATAAATGTAGATATGTATTGAATTTGGTCAAATACTCAGAACAAACTGTACGCACGTACGTGCAAAATTCTATCTTAACTGGATACTTTGAAAGATTCGCATTCAGCAAGCCGTGGTTGATTGAGTCATTTACCATGTCTGCTAATATATGCTGTTCTCCATCTCCTTTACACGAGGAGGTGGTTACGTAATCGTAATTACTCTTCACAGTCGCACTCGAACTTCACATCACGTAAATCATAAATCAATATGGAACAGATGCAAACTACCAGCTAGCAAATCATTTTGGATCTCTTTCGACAAGCACATAATGTGTGAGTGAGTAACTCAAACTTAGTTTCCGTTAAGATTCAATTAAAATGCTGTTGGGGATGAGAAGATAAAATTGATAACCAATGTAGATTTATTTCTTGTCAGATTCCATTGGCGGAGTCAATTGTGTTAATTGATGGGGTGATAGGAGAATCGTATTTAGAAGAATTTTTGGGATGATAGGATGAGTTATGAGTTTGATTCTAGGAGAGCGGCAGGATAGGAGAAAAGTAATTTAGCGAACCTTTAAATGGATTTGTTTGTTTAGGAGAGATTACTGCAAATTTTTCGGGGGTCAACTGGAAACAAGACGACTTGCAGCAGGGGGTTGTTTTGCTTGCATTTTTTGCAGCAGTTCACACAAAAATCACAGATGTAGTTTAATGTTACTGACTGCTGTACTCTTATTTTACAAATGATATGTAGCTTCGCCTCCTGGAATTTTATGATACCCACTAATGTTAAAACAGCGGACTTATAGCTTCGCTTTGGAGGCGGTTGAGTAAACGGAAAGCTCCAAGTATTGAAATGATGAATTTTTAAATGGATTTTATATTTTACCCTAAAACAAGGTTTTTTGATTAAGCAAGTCCAAAAAATGATATTTACGAGTACTTCATAGCATAGGAACCTTTCGGTCACTTGGAAATTAACTCAAAATGTGCAAAAAAAATTTCAAAACATAGTATTTTGGTTGCAGTCCTTTACAGAAACCCAGTGTAATTTTTTACATCACCACTGAATTCGTCATCGCTCAATTAGTTTTGGACAACAATATATCTATTCTAGTTCTTTGCATTTCAAACATATTTTAACTAGTCATATTTTCAAGGTAACTGTATATTTGTACATGATTTGGTATATTTCAGCATATAAACTGCATTCCAAATGAGTTTGGCTGAAACTGAACCGAAACATGTCTAAGGTTGCTGTTCCTCTCGGCATAATTCTTGGAAATCCAAAGCCAATGTGATTATAACTCTTGCAAGTGACTTGTAAATTTTTGTTCTAAAAATTCGTGAAACCAGTCAATGTTAAGTCATCAGGTATTGATATTTTGGAAATTGGATTGTGCATAATTGGCTCCTAAATATGAATGCAACATGACTTCTGACATATATACTTCACAGCATCTAAAGTTGTGATGATTAGAATTGGGGTTTGGAATAATATTTTTATGACAATTTTTCAAAAGTTGGGCATTCGTAAACACTTGAAAATTGTTTTGGCTCAAGCCCGCTGGCACGTCATTTCGATTCAGCTTTTCACGCTCTTTGCAGTGGTGTATTCAGTTTTTCAAGATTCTTCCACATATATAAAGCTGCACGCCTTTTTGAAAGGCAAAGCTGTATATATTGCAAATGTGCATACAAAAACAATTATTAGAATAAGTTTTTTGCATTAATCTGTATGTCATGTCACCAATCCAATTCATCCCACCTGCAATAAAATGCCTCGTGGTAAAGAATGGATTATAGAAAATATTTGCATTTTAAACGTTTTCTTTTATGATTTTCAAAATAAAAAGATACGAGAGATTTTTTTAATGACATGACTATCAAGTGGTTTGACTAAATTATGTTTAATATGAGTGTATCAACTCTCATCAAGATTTGACAGGTAAAATCCTTAAACGTCATGCTAAAGGAGATAATTTCACATAAGCCACGAGCTAAATATTGTCAAAACACGTTGAAACTGCTTGAAAGGTGTTGCTGACATGTTGAGTGTGAGCTAATGGTACTTTTATTGTGCTAGTTAAATATTTCCTTGTGTAAATATCAAAAAAAATTCTTCCAGTATTTTTAAATGTTTTGAAACAACTGACACGAAACGATGTCAAAAGCTGTTAAGTGTCATTACTCAGTTTTTCCTAAATACTAAATAACAATATTATGCAGAGATGCCTCGCATAATAAACATGCCTCGCATAACTTATAGAGATCTACAAAACGGCAAGACAGATTCTGTATTTTTAAACCATACCATTTCAGAATATAACCTTATTGGTGATACAATTCAAATATTTTATGATAATAATGAATAATACAGCAAGGAATCTCTGACCATAAAAACGATAAGACATCAAGGTACTAGTTTTACTTTGGCGATAAATGTGTTATTTTAGTGTGGTTGTCTTATTTTTAGAATAAAAAGATTAATTAATTGGAACTGTCAGGATCCACATAAAACATTTAAGGAATCCGACTCGACCTAACCACTCAAATCAGCATGAATAGAAAATTACATTCGTCTCATTAAACTCAATGAGCCATGACGTGTCACGACAGCACCTCCAATTTAACATCAATGAACAAACAAACTTCAAATCAACAATGAAAAATAAAACCAAAGTACCTATGAAACCATCGGTCTTCGAATATTAAGATTATATATGCTATGCAATAAAGCATGATTTATTTAACATGCCGAAGAAGACACACTGTTTCTTTATATCATCAAATTTTGTGTGCCATTGTCACAAAATGTCTATCAACCTCTCATTTAGCTCACAAAAATAACACATGAAGTAAAATTTTTTTAAATACGTAATGCATCCAACCATACCATGTGTCATATATATAATCATAATCATAATACGATGATTGTGTATAATTTATTCAAGATAAGTGGTATACCATTACTTAACCACAGTATCAATAATATGCGTGTCGATTGACAATAATGCTCAACATTAAACTAATGCTGCCCTCGAGCAATAGCCCATCAAACTTATTATGCATCATTATCAACTTATTCCAAATCCAACAGTAAGACACTTCTAATTTCATTGTAAACGAAAACGTTACTGACGTAAGAAAAGGTTAAGGAACTCCCCAATTTAGTAACTGTCAAACCCTTGTAATACAGATTTTGAGGTTCCACTAAACTTAAAATTAGGATCTTCATCACATAATTTACATATCTATTCAGTATAATCATAATGTAGTTCTGAAATACAAAATAAGTTACAAAAGCTTATTTGTTGCTCATTATTATTTAACTTATTTAAAAAAAAATGTCAATCATTTGAATATCTTTGATTATGGAATCAAAGGGATCTTCAATGACTTAAATGTAAATGAAGTTTGATGTTGATTAATTCTTTAGCGAAACACAAAGTAGGCAATCGCTTAGAAGATTCAGTTTGTTTTCATTGTTTAGAAAATCGTTCAAGAATTAGTGTTTATGGCGACTTCATAAAAATTATATGAAATTAAACATACAACACACATTAATCCTATAGATATTAGTATGCCTCTTCAATTGAACATTTTTTGTTCATTTGAATTATTAATTTTTAACTAGAACTCCTTCTATTAATCGAAAGAGACAGTTTTCAAAACATTGTTCAAACAAAATTCATAATTGTTATTATCAATCATCAATTATGAATCCAGGCGACCACTTCAAAGTTACAATTTAAGCAATATTTCCTATAATGGAACAGATTTCATAGAGCAATGCATTTTCCAAGCTTGCTTTAATTAGAATCTTAATTTAGATTCTGTTATCAGCAGCAAGCACCAAACCCAAATGTCATCAGTGCTCAAGGCATACTTAAAACACGAGTCTCACACATATGGTAGAGGAAACAATGATTAATTCTGTCACCAACATGGTGATACTTTCACCCGAACATCTTTTCAATTCAGGAGATAATATACTTACTTCATTGTATTGTTTACGGTACTACTTAATGCTTATATGGCATTATTAAAAATATTGCCCAAAGTGCCAATGTGGTGACTTATAGGGTGTGGAATGTAAGAATACTATTGATATTTCCAAATGCAAAAACAAACTTGAGAACATCTCTTTAGATTTTATTTAAATTACTGTAGTGCAGACTTCCCTTCGGTTAAAACTACAATGTAATGACAATGTGTTTTTACATATTAATCAACAAATAGTAATTAAAACAGAAGTGGACTCTTCTCTTCAGAATGGAGAATGAATTGAAAATGAAGTGCCTCAAGTTTATGTGACTTTATATGCAAAAAGTAATACAGGGAGGTAATGCTGGTGAAATGGCAGCTTCACTTTTGTTATGTAATTGCACGTACTCACTAATTAATAAGATGGATTCAGGATAGTATGTTTAGTTTGGTGCAAGCAAATAAAGTAATAAATGGGGAATTCCAACTTTGAGTCTGAATAACTATTTTTTTCTTTCTCCGTATATTTCAGGTCAAAGAGTAGCACTCGTCCTTAAATCAGTGCCATATCAATCACAACAATGAGACCCTCATGTTAATCAGTCCTCGAAGCAAGACTAAATCCCTTAAGAATTATCAAGACTATGGGCAACAAGACGCGGATAAAACCTCCACTGTTACGCAACCGGATGGCATTTCATCTTCAACTACAGCATCGAGCCAGTTTACTCTTTTTAATACTTCTGCTTTGTTCCTTCACAAAGTTGTCACAATCAGCGTCAGTTGAATCGACAATTAGAAATACTAATAATAACCACCACAATGTTCAATTTCGAAATCGTATGGAGAGGAGAGCAACCTATCCTCATGAGCAACAGTATCAACCCACCTATTCTCCTGACCAGCATAATAAATACGATAGCCGAGTCGGCATTCTTGAAGATGACACCTTGAGACTGTCTCTTTCCATTGATAATGATGGAGGGTTGAGTGCACCCAGTCTACACCTAATTGAACCAAAGGTTTATCACCGCGTCCCAGGTGAATCTGGAATGATAAGGCCAGATAATTCTTATAGAGATAAAAATAATGAAGTTTTAAGTGCCAGTGCTCCTTCTCCAAACGTGGTAAATAATCATGAAATCGAAGAAGAGGAAGTTACAGAGGATGACGACATGAATGATAACTATCACCACCATTTCCCCTATATAGAATCATACAGGGAGAAATACACAAAGCCTGAACTGAACCACGTGGCTCCAACAAAGCAAATTCCTGTAGCTCCTAAATCTAAGAAGATTTGGTCTGAAATAATTGCTCAAGTGACGACCCCTTCTTCCTTAAATGAAATCAACTCGTCACCTTCAGAACACAGACTGGCTGACTTCCAATTGAGAACGAACCTCCCTTCATATTTCTCCAATAAATATAGTTCATATTCAGAAGAAGATTTGGAAATGTGGCGGATTTGGATGATGAGCATTCCAAATATTTTGTGAAAACTCGACCCAGATCTGTGACCACTTCCGGTAGCAACATCTACAGCAATTTCTACTACGAGCCACCGTCCTTCTCTCAACAAAATCTGTGTCGATGCCAGTTCAAACTAATAAAGATCAGCTAGTTTTTGCTTCAGCAAAACCTCATGCAAATATTCATTCTGATAGAAGTTCCCATCATCTCGACATAGATTATCATGAGGATGGCGAAGTTAGCCACAATGATTACAATCATGATGATCATGAGCTCCCACATCAAGATACGACAGTAACGACACAAATTCTCCACCGTCACAACTCAAAAGCTTACAGAAGCGAATGAAAGCAAAAATAATGCAGCAATCCATCGTCATCGTCATCAGAAACTTTAGACGTATCCACGTCTCAATCCATCGTGCCAAAATTTACTTTGAATTTGGTCAGTGCTCTCAAATTAATACTGACTCTAAAACTGGGCCTCCCTTCAAACGGAGAAAAAACAAGTGGTATCACAACTGAAGCCCCAATAACGACAACGGATGCCACGGGCATACCTGGAACTCCAGGTGTTGATTATCCTGTTATGCACAATATTCCTCAAACTGGATTTGATGTGATAATCAGCGATACAAAGGATTCTTTGCGACGTAGATGCAAAATGTCAGGTAAAAACGGAATTTTATTTGCATATCTTTTACGCTGGAGTATAATTCAACTGTTTTGGTAATTATTGTAATGAACTAGAAGATGGATGATATTTATTGAGTATTCATGAAAATTATATTGTCACTTTTGGGGTATAACAGGCATGGCATTATTGTGACTTTACCGATGGCCACTCGACCTTTCTCTGTCCAAATGGGACGCTCTTTTCCCAAGTGCTGCTGACATGCGACTGGTGGTTCAACGTTGATTGCGATCAGGCAAGACAGTTGTATGTCCTCAATGAGAGGCTGTATAGGTATATCAAACCACCAAACCGAGCTTTCCGGAGGATTTCACGGGGAGCATGTGGACAATTGGTTGATACAGCAGTGGCAGATGGGACTGTTACCCAAAGTTAGGAAGAAGTCAAAGGCCAAGCTGGTTACTTTGCCACAACCTCAACCATCCTTGACACAACAGACTCAGCCTTCGAAACATAATTAAGCAGAAATTATACAACAATACTCAGAAGTGAAGAATTCATCTACGTGGATTAAATTTATTTTTCCATTGAGTAATTTATTGTTGGTTTGTAACCTTTCCACAGATTCATTTTGTTTCTGATACAAACGAATTTAATTCAAGGTTTAAGTCCCTTTTAGAATTTGGATCAGTGAAATCCAAGGAAGTGAGATTTGCAAACTTGCTATCTTTATAAAGATCAGAAGAAATGAGGATCGTATCCCTCAGACATTATTTGAATTTCAGGGCCTCTTAAAATGCTACAATGCCACCTCATTTGCTGTTACCACGATGGAGTTTCTACTGAAATTTTTTGTATAACTACTATTTGTTACACATTGAAGCTATGTTACTACCATACTGTTTGATCTCGCTTAAATATTAAATAAAAATACATGTTGACACTTTAAATCACCAATTTGAGTGCATTGCATCAATTCGAGTGACCAACGCGAACGAAGAAGCTGCGTACTGCACTGTTTCACTTTCACCAAAAGTAAGCAGCGCAAAATTGCTTAAATATTTTTTATTTGATACTAATATTTACTTATTGCGTGTAGGACAATGCTAACGGTGGCTTACATGCAGTAAAGAATTCTCCTAATATCTGAGTATGTATGGAGAAATTTGTATGTAAAGCATAGTGTCTTTTAGTTGGAAGCTAATAATTTCCTGATGGGCGCATTGTCTTTTAGTGAGCTGATGACATTACGAATAATGCCGCATTCTTTATCCTGCACTGCAGCTATAATTGCAAAGTTGAAGAAGGGAAAAATATAATTTTGAGTAATTGAATATATTGACGAAACTATATCGTGATATCAAATTGCATCCTGTTATTAGCCTGCAAACGTCAGAATCTTGAGTATCTTGGTGTGCCTTGTTTTGCATATAAACAGAATCTTTCAATTTTTATTGGGATTGATGAATGCTCCTTTTATTATCTCTTGAGTATCCTTCCATTTTCATTTTAGAAGAATCTACGATGCGGCAAGGCGGCAAGCACATTATAGTTATTTTATATTCATTGTATTAATTCAATAGAAAATATATATATACATACTGTAAACAATACCTACGAAGCTTATTAATCTAAAGATGAAATCATGCAATCAACTTGTTTATTTCCTAGATCCAAAGATTACAGTGGCCTTTCTGGCACGTTTATGTTGAACTTGATACTAAAGGAAGTCCATCCTTATGCACATTGATATATGATAAGGTTGGTGTGCAGTGAGCTTAAGCAATGTCACGATAATTGTCTTAAATGTAACCGGTGATTTAAAGTGTGAAATTCAGTTTATACGTTTTTTGCTTATTGAAAGCTAACCTTATTTTTTTTATTTTGCAGCTTTGTGATATCAAGTACATTTTGGTCGGTTAGTTAAGATAGGAGCGTGGGCTGTTTTTGTTAAACCGAAGCATGATACACGACTTCTTTGTTAAAAGGAGCTTTGCCTTAATATTAAAGTAAATGTGTTGACTGTAGAGTTGCTTAAAGTGAGCATGTAAAACTGTTAAGACAGTCGTAGTTCTCATGACTGGCGAAATTTTTTTT
>LJIJ01003694.1:0-17890 GCA_001718145.1 Orchesella cincta | reverse complement strand
CGTAGCTCACCTGAAAAGAAATGGAACAATGCGCAACCTATCTATGTTACCAAACACTTTTGGGAGCATGATTTTTACGAATTTGAATTTTCGATTTTTAAACTGATTTTCAAGCAAAATGAGTCCGTACACCTGAAATTGATTTTCTTAAATACATTTCGATGAACTATTCATGATTCATGCTAAGCAGACCTGTAGGTTTATTCATTTAAAAATTCATACTAAAATTGACTTTTGCAGAAAATTTTGGTTCCCATGAAACAGTGTGCAGTAGGGTAGAAAATATAAGAGGTGCTTGTAAATGGAGAAAAACAGGCAAATCTTCCTTTGTGATATAATAACATAAGTATTCTGTGCTTTTGAACTTCAGTATTGATTAAACAAATGATTTATGCATACTCAAAAATAAAAACATGCGTCTTGTACACCCACTCCAATGTTCTGACGACGCCTATGTGTCCCCCCACTTAAAATTCCGTTGCGACGGCAATGCAAGTCAGAGTAATGAGCGTTATATGAGGGTTTAACAATAAGAAATCCCGGCTTACATTACCTCACGTTGATGATGATTATGAGGCAGCACTAAGCAAAACAGTAACAAAGAACAAACTAAATGAAAAAAGAACGGGAAGTGTTTTACTTGTCCAATGCAGCCGTTTACCAATAACCATATATAGTGCAATGTTTTTAATAGGCAACCCTTGTCAAATTGATTTGATTATTGCCCTTGTTTGAAAATTAAAAATGAAGTAGAAGGTTACTAAAAATTCACGTCAACAATCCGAAACAAAATTCTTACCTCTTAACTAAATTACGCATGTGAATTCCAGTGATTTTTCTTCTTCTTGTACATGTTAATAAGTAAATAAAATATAGAGTGATAAAATACACGACACTAGAGAAAATATGAGGAAAATTGCAGTCATCAATAGTATAAAAGTACTTTTAAACACTAGATTAGAAAAGATGAATAAAAATAAACAGCAAAATTACACACGCTTCCTTGTTCATCCAACACACCAAAACTTCCAATTAAAACTTTCCCATTTCAACCTAAAATAATATTGCTAAGAGTGATTGACTAAGCAAAAATACAACATATTTGGCTATAAAATACTTGAAGAAAATCTGGTTAGAAACAGACAAGGAAAAAATCTAACAGTAAGCGCAACGTAACCTACCACCCTCGACTACTCAACAGAGGTAAAGGAAATAAGAACTAAAACACTTGAAATCAAGTACTTCAGCACTACCTCGGCATCGTTTTCAATGTTGTATAAAAAGAAGATTTGCTGAAACAGCAAGATCACATTGTAAAAATTGATTCTCAAAATTCCAAAATATGAATCCGAAGTTTGGAAAGGTAATTGTTGTTGCTGACACAGCAGGTTTGGTGTAGACGGAGAACTGCTACTAGAGATCGACAATTTGAGTGGATGATGGGAGTTTGAAGGCATTTAATGTTTAACCAAAGCACTTTGAACAAAATCAAATATAGCAGTTTTGTAGGAAATTTAATTAGCTACAAAACTTAGTATACAGAACAGAGTGAAAACCAATTTTGGCTTTGGGGCTAAGCTTTTTACTCCCACGTATCATGAGGCTTGCGATGGAAGACTTCGCAACTTCCGATGACGTTTTCTCTTAGCGGTTATAGAACCTGGTAAGTATCTTGCGCTCTTTAGGAAGGATATGGCATGGCTTTTACCAGTACCCAGAATTTTTCGATTTGGCGCGGTGGGCGGGTGGGCTTTCGTGTTCATTCACAAAAGACACGTTTTCTTTGTAAAAATGCTATCAAGGTCTTTGATAAAAATCGAAGCCAAATTTGGTCAGAAGACGCCATGTATCATTAAGTGGTGCTCCTTGATGTTGGGAATCAGAATCGTCATCAACCAATGCGTCATGTAATCTTTTCGGCAATATTGCCCCAAGATATTAAGTGCTTTTCAAACGGTCCCAAATTGGTAAATAACCTGTAACCCAGGCGTTTCGTAAAAAATTTTGACGAATCTTTTATTTTCTTTGATGTAGGCTCAAGCTTAGAGTCCGTTCTTTTGAAACTTATTGTAGAGCTGTGTCTGAAGAGTCTTGGTTATCGTACCTTTCATTGTCTTGTTGACAATATTCTTAGCAATTTTTGCGCTGCAATGGCACGCGTTCGTTTAGCGGTCCCTGCTGCAAACTGGTTTGCTTGGATGATCTCTTCTCCGTTTGACACGAAACCCCCATTTTTTTAGCTTGATGTTCCATCAAAGCAAATTACTTAATCAATGTTTTTTTTGCCGCTGGTCTGCTGAAAGTAAAGGGATGGTTCCGATACACGTTATTCGCAACCATGACCTTCTTTGCGTCAATATCTCAGAAAACACGACAACAACGGACAATCAGTTTGTGTCTACCGAATTCTACAGCGTTTTTTACCTATCTGGTGATTCTTTCGTATTTTAAACCTCCTTTTTAAGAACAGCGATGCCTTTACTTGTCGTCTTTTAGCTCGATTTTGTACTTCTGTGCGCACAACTCATGTGAAGTCTGACTAAAACGATCAACCTCAATGCCAAAATTGTCTTCACTCTTTTCTTTATTACGTTTTGTAGCTAATTAAATTCCTACAAAATGCTATATTCGTTTTGTTTAAAGTGCTTTGATTAAACATAAATGCTTCAAAACTCCCATCATCACTCAAATTGTCTGATCTCTAGCCTTAAATTGCTGGAATCTGTCCGCTTCTCCAACATTGATCACAAGTGGTACGACTTAGAAGGAAAGTTGTCTCTAGAATACGAACACTACAAAGGCCGACCAATTTCATTACAGTTCAAGATAGCCCACCCGGATAAAAACGACGAAAGTGGAATTTTTAGCAAAAGTTCCACTAAACTAAAACTCGGGGAACTAAAACCACAAAAACATTTAGAAACTTGCCAGAAGCTTCTCAAAAATGATTGAACTTTGGAGCATCTCGGCATTTATCTGGGATCCGCCCACTGACGATAACTATCGTATCGTGAGAGGATACTCAGACAGCACTAGTTGTAGCAGTTTTATGTTCCGGTTGGAAAATTTCTGATATGAAATGTCTCATATTTGATCCATACTTCATTCAGGATCAATTCATAGACAAGGAAACCTCCCAGAAACAAACGCCATTCAAACTAAGTCAGCCTATTTTTCCGCGATGAGTGACATTGTAGAAGGAAAAAAAACAACATTACAGGAAATTTTAACGAAGTTCGCGAATCTTTCGAGAAACACATAAAACCACTCAAGGGTTTGTTCGCATTTCGAAATGTGCTTGTAAAAAGGAGCAACATGCTAGCACGTTTATCTCTCATTTGGGGATTTCCATGGCGGGATTGCATTAGAGAATTGCAGCGAGTGGAAGCATGACGAGCAGAAATCGTTGGCCATGTACATAATGTGCAGCCTCCACTCAGTTTTTGAGTACTGGGAGGATTGGCTGCCTCTGAACAGATTGCTTTTGACCAGGATGTTTTAATTAGTGACACGATTCGGGAATCCTTCCTCTTCAAAAGTTTCATGAACGTTTTTCTTCAATATTGCGGCTCCGTAAATGATTTGTGTTCGTGTAAGAAAGAGATGGCGACGGGGGAAACATCCAATGCAGTTTATCCTTACGAGGACGGTCTCTCATTGGAAAATGCGTATCGAAAGACGATTGACAAAATTGCACAAACCACACAAGTCGTAATTGAAACTGGAGAAATGTTCATTGCTCTGTACGGGGAAGAATATGAAGAGGTTGTAAAAGTAGTGGAAATAGTTAAAAATATTATGTACGGAAATATTCAGTGGTCAACAATCACCAGAAGATACTGTCCAAATATTGTTTATGACTGTGTAGTTGAGCTTGGCTGAAGTTGTTGTATGATATAAGTATTTTTCTGAGCTTCGAACGAAACAGGGCCAACTCAATTGCTGTAAATTTGTCAGGATTTGTGAGCTTGTCAACTAAATTTGCTTTTTGAACTGGTAAATGCCAGCATTCACGATACATTTAATGAGCGTTTCATATGTAGCAGGAATTTAAACTTCGAATAAATAGAATCATACAACCCTCAATTAAACCTTATTCATGAAAAATTGACATAATAAATTTTCATTCAAATTTGCGAAACGCAGCTACACACCACAACTCATCATAGTTATTATGATCTCATGATACACAACATTCCAAATAGTGCAGAAGGAAGCACAATTGCGTGATGTTTTTGCTTATTATTCATGCAATTTTCCTGGTCTGTTATTACAGGAAGTTTTTGAATGATTTGTGGCAAAATGTACTTCAATTTGATAATTTCAAGGCAAAATTTTGTAGCGTTGAAATTGTTTTTGCAAAATAATACGTGCATTTACGAGAAGTTACTAAAAATGGATGGCTCTCAATATAATTGTCCTTTTCACGGTTAAGGTAACGTTACTTAAAAAGTAAAGAATCCACTAGAAAAGAATCCATTTCGACGCGCGAGGTTTAAAATCTTGGATTCCTTACCAAACAAAATAATCTTCTGAAAAGTGGTAAAAGGAAGAATCGACTGGATTATTTAGCACTTTGCTACATGTCATGGGAGCTGTTTTACTTTTCAGATTATAAACTTGGTATTTTTTAACCGTTTGTTCACAGTTTTCGTTTATAATCTCTTCGGAATTCGGATTCTTCACTTAAACGGAAACTTTACCACAAACCGGGAAAAGGGCTAATATTTCAAGCACACAGGAAACTTTTTGGAAACTACATTTTTGATATTGATCATTTTAATGAGAATTTTGATTTATTGTTGAACGCCAAATGAAGCAAATTTTCGGTTACTTATGCTTTAAAACACTGTAAAAAATTGCTCCAATTTCAATAATTGCATCTTTTGCTTAATAAGAGATTTGGATTGGATGCTTGATTTTAAATAAAGCTGCAATACTTGAAGCCATGCAACCAAGTATAGGACTTGTTGAAATCCTTGAGAGCTCGGCGCTTCCGTGGCTCAGTGCCTTTTTATTTCTCCTAGTATTTTTCAAAAAGACTAACACTGGAGACATGTGAATTTAGCCTACATTTATGTGTGTTGTTGAGTTTAAAAGAAGAAACTGTTTGCTTTGGGTTTTGTTTAGTTTCACTACAAGTATATATGAAAGCCGCATTGGCTCGCATAAAATTACTTCATCGCATTCTTGCTGCTGCTTCTGATGGATTAAAAATTCATTCGTCACCAGTGATCCCCTTTTTCCTACTGGTAATCTCGTACATGGAATTTCAACGTCTGTACTATTTGGGTACCTTAAAACATCGGTCAAAATGCCAAATTTGTTTAAAACATAACAAACTAAGTTGGTTTCTTGCCAATGCTTACGACGAGGAAGTACGGCATAAAGTATTGAACAAATTATGCCAGAATGCAATGTGGCTATAATGTCCACTTTAATTTATATCTACCTAGCTTTCCTCAAATAAAGGAGTTCTGAGTTAGTACAGCTTCTAAATCGCATGAAATTTCCATTTTTCTGTCAAGAAGTACCTTAAAATTCGACTTTTTCCTTCTAAACAGTATACTTTATGCTAAAAATTTATTTGTTGAAAAAGAAGGGAAACCCTTTTCTGGTACTAATATCAGATCATATATTCATCATGTCAAATTATTTAGGTAGAACGCTTGTGAAGAGCAGCATTTTTCTACCACGACAAACACCTTAAAACTCGAATTGTAGCCCATTTCAAGTCTCTCTGCTTTCTTTTTAAATCGCACAAAAAACTTCTTCCAATCCATTAAAAATGTCGGAGCATGGTGGTCATCTTGGCGAACATCTACACAAGTGTTCTTATTCCTCGAGAAAATAATCTCTCTGCCAATTAAATACAACTGTGAATTAAATCGATTCCATTTTGAATGTCCGTCGCAAAAAATCCTTTGGAAAGGGGTAGCTCTACCAAAACCGACGTGTATTTTTTGTCTCCTCTGCACTTACATTCCTCATAACAAGAGTGGTATACATGCTCCTGTTGCAAATACTAGCACCGGATTTTTACGCAGACAAATTGAAATTTGGAGTGGCAGCTACACTCGTATATATTTCTACATTTGCAATGGTTTTGTTAGCCTTGTGTTCAGCTTGGACGGTAAATTTCCATGGAAGAGACATCGCCAATATACTGAACTCGCTTCTTCAATTCAGCAAATCAACGAATCATTGTGCTCAGCCTATCCTAGTATCTATTGCAGGACTTCAATTAAATACGGACTTGTGGAGTTGCTTCGTTACAGTTTTATGCATAGGCATAGTCTCGTTTCCCGCTGCTACAAGCTTGGTTCCCCTGGTTTCGGATTATGACCCGTTTACGCACATGTTTAGAACTATGTCAACTTCCTGTAACAAATTAATACAAAAGATTTTTGCAAGTGTTTGTTGTGGAGTATTTACAGCGTTTGGTGCTTTAGTGTGCATTCACATGATGATTATATATACGTTGATTGTAGTTGAACTACATTCAAGGTTGAGTTCCGCGATGAAGCATAATGTACTAAGAAACATTGACTTTCGTCCTAAAATGATGATTCATCGAGAACTAACAATTCTGCGATGCCTTACGTTAAATTCCCTGATAGTCTATAACCCAGGTATCCTATTTGTTGGGATGACGCTTGTGGTTGCAACCATGTTTTTTGGAATTTCCAATGCTTTTCCATTACCCCTTGCAATTCCAAATGCCATGCTTGGGTTGACCGTAACATGTATGATTGTAGGTCTAGCTCCCGTTGCAGCCAAACTGGATATTACATCCCAAGATTTCCAAAGACAGTGGGCAACTCGACTGTATTCTAAACTCCAACGAAAAATGCTCAAGTCCTGCAGAGACTGTATGGCTTTTCCGGTCGGACCGTTTGGTAGTTATAGAAGAGATTCGGCGCTTCAAATTTGGCACCAAATTGTTGATCAAGTTGTCAATTTACTTGTAAACTTTTAATGCTTTCTTCCATACCCGGCAGCTTTAGTTGTCGAAAAATCTATTCAATTCTACAAAGGCGAATTCTACGAGGTATTTGCAAGTGATCCGACTCCAAAATATTTCTAGTGCAAATATTTACTAGTCTTGTATACTCGAGCGAGTTAGGACCCGAAAATTTGTATTTTCGGCCAGGATATGTTAACATTTTGAAATTGGAGAAATGAATGAGCTTCTGGAAATAAGGGAATTTATCCCAATTTAATTGAACGATTGCACACTGCGGTGGCACACCATATTGGTGACAAAAATTCATTCTGTGATTTTTAGGAGTTTTTAAAATTTTATCACCAAATAGTGGTTCTGATGTAGTTTAATCAGAAGTTTGCGCCCTTTACGATGAAATAAGCGACAGGCTTACATATATGCAGGTTTAGATTTATCTGTATCCCCAATGTATCCTCATTCCGTCCTCCGATTCCAGTACTTTAAGTGCAACTCGGCCTCTGAATATTCAATATGTTCTGATCGCACGTTACTTTTCTATCCAGTCGGAATTGTCCTCCTTTGTGTAGCAAACTGTGTTTATTTCCGTGTGTTTAATTCGTGTTCAGTCTTTTATCCTTTTTTCAACACACAAATACAATTTTTTAGTACTTTCTGTTTTGTAGGCTTAAACTTCGCTATTGTAAGGATATGTAACCTACATAGTTATTATAATCTTTATTTTATACCTCCTTTTAATCCTTGATATTTCTGTTTTAAGTAATAAAACGGATGGAAGGTTCGGAGCCATTGCAGGCCATCAAGGATCCCACTTTCTCCTCAACATATCAGGTTAGAAAGAATACGACGCACGGGAAGTATGTAGCTTGCTTTTAACAAGATATAATTAGCGTAACTGGAGATTACTTACACATTGATGTATTAGGAATTCTTTAGTAATTCTCTTCTTGTTGGACATGAAATGATGATCTGCAGTTATGTAAATAGGTATTTAGGTAGATTTTAATTGTCATTTGAATAAATCCAAATTCAAGTTATTTGTGTCATATTTTGAAATTGTAATGGTTCAGCAGTCCATTGTTTATTCATATAAGGTGGTTAGGCATATTTCAGGTACTGTATGATTAAAATTAAAAAATGACAACGTGGCACTGAAATTAAAAACAGGATGATCTATAATTAAAATCTATAAATTGAGTTTTCCGAAGGTCTCCCGAAACGAAACGAAAAACGTGCTGTTCGTGCTAGTCGAATAAAAGTTGCCGTCCAACTCTTATTCGAATGTCATCAAAACGAAACTCGGGAATACCCATCCATACATGTCCAAACTCGACTAAACAAAATTGAAATAAAAATCCTTCACATCTCTCTAGCAAAAAATTGTTAGCAGGTAGCTAATGGTCGACAAAATATTTGTTATAATAAAATGAATAAGGCAGAAAGCCAGCAAACAACATTAAAAAAGAACGATGAGTGTGCAGATTCAATCCTTCCCACGGTATTCATGCACACTCTTCTCATCACGTCATGTAAAACCCGTATTACCATATGAAACCATATTAGAAGAACACGATAACTAAATTAGCAGCAAGCACTTACAAATAATCAATTTTTTGTTTTCTGCACGCGATGTGTTGGTTTGACATAGATAACTCTAAATAGATATTCCTGTTAGCGCAAATTTCCTTTTAAATGCGAACATTACTTTGTAAAATACACTTGGCCTGTATGGTTTGCGTATACTTCTTCATCCGCTTTTCTGTCATCTAAATTAATCACACCATGTTGTAAAGCGATGCCGACTTTTCAGGAAAAAGTTTCCAAAACGCAAAGGTATTTAATGTAAATTTTAATCATTTGTCAATCATTCCTTCACTAAATCTTGTTTACGTGGAGTACTTCTTTTTGGATAATCAAAGGTTAAAAGCAGACGAAATGCCGACTCCTGCAACAAATTCAAGTTATAGATACGCGCGTAACAAAGTACGCCCCGAACGTTTAGAAGCAGAAAAATTTCATAAGATCCACAATTTTCTCTCAGAAAATTTGAAAGGTACCCTTAAAATCCACCATGATATCATACCCAACCATTTCGGAAAAGTGCAAGGAACCCTCGCATTGGAAGCTCACAAAGAAATTTTCCATAACGGAATTTTCATAGTAATGAAAGTCAGTTAAACGTCGTCGGAAACTAAGGGTAGAAGGAAGAAAGTGTACACACGAACTAACATTTCAAATACTCTCCCAGAATTCAATAGTAGGCGCCCACGTGCTCTTGCCGGGAATGCAACTATCCCTTGAAACTGTCGTCGCGAGTGCGGAACGGAAAAACCGGTGAAGACTTGCCTGTTTCAATTAACTCCAGAGGGATTGTTGGAATATACGTTTCAAGCATTTCTCTCAATGGAAGGAAAGTACTTTATGGTTGCAGAGATCAATGTCCCTTATGAAACGCATTATAGTTTGATTGAGAATTCTGAAACTAAAAAAGCTATTCGATCAGAAATCAAGTTGAATTACCAAAAAGGATGCTTTTCAATGAGAAATGTTGCAATCGTCTTGCTAAAGTGTGATTCAAGCCTGTATTTGCCAGGTGAAATTATTGACTTTCTCATTGAAATAAAAAATTCAGGCAAACTCGCTTTAAAACTGAGAATAGATTTACTGAAAAAGCTTTGGTATCAGGAGCTACCCTGTGTGGACGCGGAATACGTTTATGACCGGATTTTGTATTAATCTAGGAGAGATATCTGTATTGGAGATGTATTCGTGTTCATTCTTGTTTTCCGTATATTTTTATGCACTTTCCGTACTTTATGTACTTTCTGTATCTTTGTGCATTAGGCTAGAACGTTTTATGTACATTTTGGTTGTGCGAGAAGTGAGGAGAGGCTCGCGAGAGTTTAGTTTTAGTATAGTTCAGGAGCTCGAGCTAGAGACATGGTGGAGATGACGTTCTCCGATTTAATTAATTAGAGTCCTAGTTAGAGAGTCCTAATTGAGAGCGACGGTCTTACAAACCTTAGCCATAATATTGTTTAAAGCAATATCAGGATTAACCTTTAATTGTGTTTAGTGATTGGGGAATTAATAAATACGTTTTGTTAGTTCAGACTTTTCCGTCACTACTTTGTCAGTTATTGGAGCATCCTACAGTTTGGTTCATTAGGGAACCTGGTCCTTCGGATTTATTTTTACTTATATTTGAAGTAATCATTTGGCATTTGGCGGCCACATAGTGGTCCTTCGAACCGGATCCTCAGTGCTATGGAGATACAGGACCCCAAGGAAGACCTCCGGTACCTCCCAGGAGGAGTGAAAGGCCAACAAAGGGCATTCCGCCCCAGTTTTATGGAAACCCAGTACCGACCACTGGTAGGCCAAGACAGCTCACTCAACGCCGAGAGGTGATAGAGATGCCACTCTCATCAACCAACCCCTTCAACGAAGACATTCTCAAGATGGAACGAACGACAGTTGACATCCCTCCAGACGCCACATTCTTCAAAAAAGACAACGACATATGGTCAACAGCATCCAGTGTAACCACACGACGACGGAAGGAGCTCGAGTTGCAGCGATTAAAATTGAAAATAGAAGAGGGTGAAGCAAAGCTTCAACAGTTACAACTCCAGCGACAACAAGTGGATTTGCAGATGGAGCTGTTGGAAGACGACTTGGAGGAAGGCGAAATAAGGCCAGTTGGGTTCAGTGACATTGATGAAGAGGAAAATCAAACGTTTGATGATTTTATGGACAAGATGGAAACGAATACACTCGACATGAGTGATATTCCAAACGCCAATGAGATTGTGTCTCATTTGTTCCGACACCGAAGCCGAGAACGCTTAAACCAAAAATCCCTATGCAGCAATAACTCCCCATGAAGAAACCGAGAAGCAAGACCCCATTAAACCACATCCCACATTCGACACCGAAGTCAAGAAGACCCTTGGAGTTTGGAAGAGAAGCCAGCAGAGAGAAGTCGATATATCGACAACTTGGCGTCAGCCCTAATGAAGGTTCTTGGCGCTCAAGGAAGAACAACTGAGAAGTTTGTTGCCCGTCAGAGCGAGGTGAGCAAGCTCCCATTGTTCAATGGAAACCCTCTGGATTGGCCCATCTTCATAAACCATTTCAATCAGTCGACTATGGATTGTGGATTTAGTGCGGCTCAGAATATGACAAGGCTCGAGAAGAGCATCAAAGGGGAAGCCCGGAAGACAGTGCAAGCGTTGATGATCGTGCCCACAAATACGGATGAGGTCATCAAAACTTTGGAAATGCGATATGGAAGACCTGAGTACATTATTCAGGCACTAGTGGACTTGGCAAAGAAGACTCCGTCTCCAAAAGAGGGGAAGCTTTCGTCAATTGTGGATTATGCCAACGCTATTTCCAATTTGGTGACAACAATATCGGCACTCAAGACACCTGCACATCTCCAAAATCCACAGCTCATCAAGGAGTTGGTGGACAAACTGCCCGACAATATGAAGCTGCAATGGGGTGAGAAGTCAATGGAGAAGGTTTCGGTGAATTTGGAAGACTTAGCAGAATGGATCAAGAAGAAGGCAACTGCAGCGAGCTACGTTACCATTCCCAAGTTTACATCTGGAAAGACAAAAGGAGAAAAAGATGAGACGGTTCATGCCACAACAGAGAAAAATCAAAAACGTGTGTGCATTGTAAAGCAGATGGACACTTTATCAGCAATTGTGATAAGTTCCAAGCCCTGGATGTGAACGCTCGATGGGAATTTGTGAAGAAAGAAGTTGTGTGTAGCGTGCTTGAGATATGGACATCGAGTTGCAGACTGCCGTGGAAAGAAGAAATGTGGAGTTGATGGTTGCTTCAGAAATCATCATAAGTGGTTGCACAACTCCGCACCACCACCCCAACCACCCGAACCTGATTCATCACGACGACGAGAATGGAATCCCTCTGCTCCGCCTGGAGAAAATCCAGATTACAATGGTCACGTTAGTCAACGTAATACAAGATCGGTTTTGTTACGAGTGGTACCTGTGAAATTATATGGCCCAGGAGGGGAAGTTACTGTTAACGCCCTTTTGGATGAAGCGTCCACCGTAACATTGATGAGTGCTGAACTGGCTGCACAACTGAAGTTATCCGGCCCAACAGATCCTACGAATGAGATGGACTAATTCCCAGTCCCACACTGACAGCTCCTCCAGAAGGTTACAGTTATGATTAGTGGAGCGAACGGGGGAAGCAGTACAAGATGACGAACGTGAGGACTGTCCAGAACCTGAAATTGCCAGCTCAGCCCATAAACTATGACAGACTGACTGACGAATGGCCACATTTGAAGGCGGTGGAGCTAGAGAATATAGATGATGAATCACCTTTAATCCTATTGGCCAACCTCAGGTGATCGAGGGAGGTGAAAACAGCCCCATGTTGACACGTACGAGACTAGGATGGATTGTGCATGGGCCGCTGCGTGGATGCAGTGTTGATGACTTCACACTGTCATGTTTTCATGAGTCAGATGAAGATTTACTTCACAACCTCATGAAGGAAACTTTCCAGCTGGAAAGTATTGGAATAAGGACAACTGGAGCCAAGACAAGATCCCGAGATGACCTGAAAGCAGAAACATCATGGACAGGTTACAAAACGAGATGGAATGAGATGGGAGACGGGATTATTGTGGCGTGAGGAAAACCCTACTCTACCAAAGAGTTATGATGTAGCCCTCCGCCGCCTGAACGGATGAAAGAAGATTTGAACGAGACAGGAAGTTGGAGCTCCAGTATAAAGAGAAAATGGCTCATTATTTTGAGAAAGGGTACGCTCGAGTACTGCCGGACACTGAGCTTCAAATTCCATCTTCCTCATTTTCCTACTTCCCATCCAACAAACCTGGAAAGATAAGAAATCGTATTTGACGCTGCGTAAGGCACAGGGAAAATCATTGAATGATAATCTACTCACCGGACCAGACCTGCTGATATCGCTGCCGGGAGTATTATTGAAGTTCAGACTGAGACGAGTGGCATTCTGTGGTGACATTAAATGTTTCACAGTGTGAAAATTAAGAAATACTTTGCTCATGTCGTTCCTTGATAACCAATACGATCTTATCCTTCCAATTTGTTTTCAAGTTGGAAAATGCGCGAAGATGAGAATTGAAGCCTCAGTGTCCGTCAGTACTCGAGCGTACCCTTTCTCCAAATAGTGAGCCATCTTCTCTCTGTACTGGAGCTCCAACTTCCTGTCTCTTTCAAATCTTCTTTCTATCCCGTTCAGGCGGCGGAGGGCTACATCGTTACTCTTTGGTAGAGTAGGTTTTCCTCACGCCACAATAATCCCGTCTCCCATCTCATTCCATGTCGTTTTGTAACCTGCTCCATAATGTTTTCTTTTCAGGTCATCTCGGGATCTTTCTTGGCTCCAGTCGTCCTTATTCCAATACTTTCCACTGGAAAGCTTCATGAGGTTGTGAAGTAAATCTTCATCGGACTCAGGAACATGACAGTGTGAAGTCATCAACACTGCATCCACGCAGCGGCCCATGCACAATCCATCCTAGTCTCGTACGTGTCAACATGGGGCTGTTTTCACCTCCCTCGATCACCTCCGACCGTCAAAGATATGAGGTTGGCCAATTAGGATTAAGGTGATTCATCATCAATATTCTCCAGCTCCACCGCCTTCAAGTGGGCCATTCATCAGTCAGTCTGTCATAGTTAATGGGCTGAGCTGGCAATTTCAGGTTCTGACAGTCCTCACGTTCGTCATTTTGTACTGCTTCCCCCCAGTTCGCTCCACTAATCATAACTGTAACCTTTCTGGAGGAGCTGTCAGTGTGGGACTGGGAATTAGTCCATCTCATCGTAGAGGATCTGTTGGGCCGGATAACTTCAGTTGGGCGGCCAGTTCAGCACTCATCAATGTCACGGTGGACGCTTCATCCAAAAGGGCGTTAGCTGTAACTTCCCCTCCTGGGCCATATAATTTCACAGGTACCACTCGTAACAAAACCGATCTTGTATTCCGTTGACTAACGTGACCGTTATAATCTGGATTTTCTCCAGGCGGAGCAGAGGGATTCCATTCTCGTCGTCGTGATGAATCAGGTGGGTGGTTGGGGTGGTGGTGCGGAGTTGTGCAACCACTTATGATGATTTCTGATGCAACCATCAACTCCACATTTCTTCTTTCCACGGCAGTCTGCAACTCGATGTCCATATCTCAAGCACGCTACACACAACCTTCTTTTCTTCACAAATTCCCATCGAGCGTTCACATCCAGGGCTTGGAACTTATCACAATTGCTGATAAAGTGTCCATCTGCTTTGCAATGCACACAACGTTTTGATTTCTCTTCTGTTGTGGCATGAACCGTCTCATCTTTTTCTCCTTTTGTCTTTCCAGATGTAAACTTGGGAATGGTAACGTAGCTCGCTGCAGTTGCCTTCTTCTTGATCCATTCTGCTAAGTCTTCCAAATTCACCGAAACCTTCTCCATTGACTTCTCGCCCCATTGCAGCTTCATGTTATCTGGCAGTTTGTCCACTAACTCCTTGATGACTTGTGGATTTTGGAGATGTGCAGGTGTCTTGAGTGCCGATATAGTTGTCACCAGATTGGAAATAGCGTTGGCATAGTCCACAATCGACGAAAGCTTCCCCTCCTTTGGAGACGGAGTCTTCTTTGCCAAGTCCACAAGTGCCTGAATAATGTACTCAGGTCTTCCATACCGCATTTCCAAAGTTTTGATAACTTCATCCGTATTTTTGGCACGATCATCAACGCTTGCACAGTCTTTCCGAGCTTCCCCTTTGATGCTCTTCTCGAGCCTTGTCATATTCTGAGCCGCACTAAATCCACAATCCTTAGTCGACTGTTAAATGGTTGATGAAGATGGGCCAATCCAGAGGGTTTCCATTGAACAATGGGAGCTTGCTCACCTCGCTCTGACGGGCAACAAACTTCTCAGTTGTTCTTCCTTGAGCGCAAGAACCTTCATGAGGGCTGACGCCAAGTTGTCGATATCCGACTCTCGCTCTGCTGGCTTCTCTTCCAAACTCCAAGGGTCTTCTTGACTTCGGTCGAATGGGATGTGGTTTAATGGGGCCTGCTTCTCGGGTTCTTCATGGGGATTACTGCTGCATAGGGATTTTCGGTTTGTTCTCGGCTCGGTGTCGGAAATAATGAGACACAATCTCATTGGCGTTTGGAATATCACTCATGTCGAATGTATTCGTTTCCATCTTGTCCATAAAATCATCAAACTTTTGATTTTCCTCTTCATCAATGTCACTGAACCCAACTGACCTTATTTCGCCTTCCTCCAAGTCGTCTTTCAACAGCTCCATCTGCAAATCCACTTGTTGTCGCTGGAGTTGTAACTGTTGAAGCTTTGCTTCACCCTCTTCTATTTTCAATTTTAATCGCTGCAACTCGAGCTCCTTCCGTCGTCGGTGGGTTACACTGGATGCTTGACATATGTCGTTTCTTCTTTTTTGAAGAATGTGGCGTCTGGAGGGATGTCAATTGTCGTTCGTTCCATCTTGAGGATGTCTTCAATGAAGGGGTTGGTTGATGAGAGTGGCATCTCTATCACCTCTCGGCGTTGAGTGAGCTGTCTTGGCCTACCAGTGGTCGGTACTGGGTTTCCATAAAACTGGGGCGAATGCCCTTTTTGTTGGCCTTTCACTCCTCCTGGGAGGTACCGGAGGTCTTCCTTGGGGGTCCTGTATCTCCATAGCACTGAGGATCCGGTTCGAAGGACCACTATGTGGCCGCCAAATTGCCACTAATGATTACTTCAATTATAAGTAAAAAATAAATCCGAAGGACCAGGTTCCCTAATGAACCAAACTGTAGGATGCTCCAATAACTGACAAAGTAGTGACGGAAAAGTCTGAACTAACAAAACGTATTTATTAATTCCCCAATCACTAAACACAATTAAAGGTTAATCCTGATATTGCTTAACAATATTATGGCTAAGGTTTGTAAGACCGTCGCTCTCAATTAGGACTCTCTAACTGGGACTCTAAAATTAATTAAATCGGAGAACGTCATCTCCACCATGTCTCCAGCTCGAGCTCCTGAACTATACTAAAACTAAACTCTCGCGAGCCTCTCCTCACTTCTCGCACAAAACCAAAATGTACATAAAACGTTCTATCCTAATGCACAAAAGATACAGAAAGTACATAAAGTACGGAAAGTGCATAAAAATATACAGAAAACAGGAATGAACACGAATATTTCTTCAATACAGATATTTTATCCTAAGCTACATACAAAATCATATCATAAACGTATTTCCGCGTCCACACAAGGCTTCTGTTATATGTTGATGGTAGATTTCTTGATGAACTTTTGTATAACCACGTTACTTAAATTAGTTTTGATCTTTTCATAATGAAATTAGTTTTGTAATAATAAATCCGGAGTATATCAGAAGATAAGTACTTATTACATGCGCACTAGTTTCATTTTATTTCTTTGTTTTGAGACAAATTATTAGCTCCATCCCAACAAAATCTGTAGATTCTCATCAACTACTTGATTTAAAAAATACTATTAACATTTTGAAGGGAATTAAATTAAGCAATGATAAAAAATACGCTGAGTGTTCTCCTTTCTGCAACTGTTTTCGTGCCATAATTAATTTTGCGTTTGGAATTTAGCAAGTTTTCATTTATTTTTCACAGCTTTCCACCCCTTTTTGGTAGGAAACTGACGAGCCACCATGAGTGAACCACAACCACCGATTCAACAACAACCACCCCCAAGAGCCGTTGAAGCCGACATCACCTCCAAATCCACCTTCGTCAACAACAGCAGCTGCAGTTAGTGACCGTTTCACCCGCTTTTTCGGTACTCCAGGCAGTCGGAAGCGTGCAGTCAGAAGCAGTGTTCTTTGCTGCATGCTTTACACCCTCCTAGTTATTCTTCCGTTGGCTATTTGGCTCTACTTCTATCTCACAGAGAAAATCTGAATTCGAAGCTCGGATTACTAATCCCAGTCCAAAAACCTCGACAGGTTTCATTGCCACCAATGAGCTGCTACTAAAGTCACCACCGCTATGAACGAAATGTTATACTCCATCGTAACCAAAAGTATCGTAATTATTAAAAGATTTTCAATTGAAAACAATTAACTGAATTTTAAAAAAGTTTCTGAGGTTTTTTCTGCATAACTTTTCACTTCGTTTTATCATAAACAAGATGAACTTTGGGGCATTGACAACTCCTCATGGCAGACTGGGTCATCATCACCACACCAACTTCATACCAGCCCAGCGGTGGTGTTTACTCTCCCACTTTTCCGCAAGAAACCACCTCATACAGCACAAAACTACCTCTTCTTCAACTGGCTACGAAAACTGGATCATCTAGTCCTTCAGTTTTTGCTGCTACAACCCAGTCATCGCTGTTGCGCCGCACCACCACTCCTGGAAGGTCTATGGAAGGATGGGCGTCGAAGACCTTCAACATTCTTTTCTATACAATGATAATCAGCGTTTTCCTTGTGGTGGTAAATCCAGCCGCTTTCGTCTAAGCAGCCTGCGTCGCTAACGACTTCTCAAAAGACGACCGACAGTTGTCATAAGACTGATCCGAATTTGGCAACTCTCGACGTTCCGAAGCGCTCTGGTCGCCAGGGTTCACCCCGGCCTCCGTCCGCTTTCCTACTCAGCGTGGGACATTCCAGGGTTCACCTTCCGCCCCGTTTGCCCAACTCCTGCAAGTGGCTTCGGCGCGTTTAACTAGAACGGTGATAGGTTTCTAAGTTAGCTAGGTTTATTGTCGCTACAACATAATTGAACGCTCAGCGCACAAAATGCAGAAAATCAAGTTCCTTTGTTTTAAAAACCACAACTTGCCAAATACGATGATTATTTAGTTGTACATCTTCCCTCACATCCTTCATCGAAA
>LJIJ01003693.1:0-17898 GCA_001718145.1 Orchesella cincta | reverse complement strand
GGTCCGTGCAATGGGCCTGACAACAAAGAAGGTAAATAGACCACTAGCCAGCCTTTTGTCGTTTGTATTGCAGCCGTGTCTGGTTGATGTGAAAGACATCTTAATCGATACGAACCACCTGGTTTTGTTACTTGACAATCTTCATCTAGATCCCGATAGGAAATATTTGTTTGCCACGATTGACATTGAACAAATGTCCCTTAGCTTAGATATAAATGACTGCAAAAACCACTGCATAGAAATGTACAATCTATCCAAACAGGAGAATCCTTGCAAAATGAATGACCAGTTTTTAAACATTCTGCTGAGCATGGTGTTAGATTACAGTTTTGTAAATTTTCATAACTCAATGTTTTCACAAGTAGTTGGAGTTGAAGTTGGAAACGTTGCATCACATATCATTACCAACATTTCGATTTATAGAGAGATATTTCATTTGTTCCAAAAAAGTGAAATTATATTTTACAAACGTCTTTTAGACGATGTGTTACTACTTATAGATATCACAAACTTGGACAATCCAGCAAAATGGATTGAGAACTTGACTATGGGGCATTATCTCAATTTTAAGACTACCAGTTTAGGGCAATCTGTAAATTTCTTGGACGTAAAAGTCAGTATTTCAACCAATAATCTTATCTCGACCACAATTTACAAAAAACCATTGAATAAAAAGTTGCATTTACACGCTCAGTCCAATCACGATCCGAGAATTAAACATTCTCTATTTTTTTTACAAGGCCTGCGAATCATAAGGATTTGCTCAGAACCGCCAGACAAACAATTTCAGTTAATGCGAATGAAACAACAATTTAGTCATCGAGGTTACAAGGAAAAGTTTCTAACAAGTCAATTGCAAAAACTATTGGCAATCCCACGTACTGCGGCATTAAGGCCAAAAAAGACAATCCTCCGAAAGTATTTACTAAAAAATGAGGAACAAATTTGCCGTAACTATCGTATAGCGGAAAGCATTCCACCACAAAACACTACAGATCGTAAGTTTAGAGTCGTTTTACCGTTTACTAACCAACTTCGTTATGTTGGACGTAAAGCTGTTCAGGTTATCCAACAACAACTGGATTCAAAAGTGGATAAAAAAATTGTCGACAAAATAAATTTAGAACTGTGCCACAGCAGACAAAGAAATCTCAATGAGTATTTAAAACAATAAGTTTAAGTTAGACCTTCCCCTTTTTAAACGTTAGTAAATAATATTACATAAGCATTTGTAAAGCCATAAATTGTAACCACAAATCTTTGTTAGACTCAAATAATTTATAATTATTTATTAAAACCAAACAAGAAAGTAAATCTACGGGAATTTTTATATGTGTAGATATTTTAGCTGTATTGTTATTAATAAAATTACATAAAAACATTTTGTCGAAACACATTATAAACTTTATAAACGAAATCAGCAATTATTTATCCAGATTAAATTGAAATGAATCCAGCACTGTAACTGCACAGGCAAATTAGGCAGCAAACTCATTTGGTCTTGTGTAACAGGCTAACAGAATTATACCGAAGAATGCCAGAAAGGGAAATTTGATAAAATCCAATTTCTGAATATACATAAATCATCCTTCCATTAACAACCAACGATTTACAAGATCATAGCATAGAACTGCTGACCAGAATTGCACGAAAACTGAAAATTTGATCCCATACTTGATCAAAATTGGAAAACATCCCTAAAAAACCTCTAAACCGTATACGAAAATTCTGAAAACGACAGAGTATACGTAGATGGACATTTAATACTCACACAGCGAGTGACAAGGTCATAGCATAGAACTGCTGACCAGAATAACACAAAAAGTAAAACTTTGATCCGACACTTGATAAAAATTTGAAAATGTCCTTAAAAACCCTCTAAAACATTTGAAAAAATTCTGAAAACGACAGGGTACACGTAGATTGACCTTTAATACTCAGGAAGCGATTTACAAGATCATAGCATAGAACTGCTGACCACAATGGCACAAAAACTGAAAATTTGATCCGACACTTGATAAAAATTTGAAAATGTCCTTAAAAACCCTCTAAAACATTTGAAAAAATTCTGAAAACGACAGAGTACACGTAGATGGACATTTAATACTCACACAGCGAGTGACAAGGTCATAGCATAGAACTGCTGACCAGAATAACACAAAAAGTAAAACTTTGATCCGACACTTGATAAAAATTTGAAAATGTCCTTAAAAACCCTCTAAAACATTTGAAAAAATTCTGAAAACGACAGGGTACACGTAGATTGACCTTTAATACTCAGGAAGCGATTTACAAGATCATAGCATAGAACTGTGACCACAATGGCACAAAAACTGAAAATTTGATCCGACACTTGATAAAAATTTGAAATGTCCTTAAAACCTCTAAAACATTTGAAAAATTCTGAAAACGACAGAGTACACGTAGATTGACCTTTAATACTCAGGAAGCGATTTACAAGATCATAGCATAGAACTGCTGACCAGAATGACACAAAAACTGAATGTTTGATATAGCAGTTGATCAAAATTTGAAAATGTCCCAATAAACTATTTAAAACATTTGAAAAAATTCTGAAAACGACAGAGTACACGTAGATTGACCTTTAATACTCACACAGCGAGTGACAAGGTCATAGCATAGAACTGCTGGCCAGAATGTCAAAAAAACTAATATTTGATATGACAGTTAATCAAAATTTGGAAATATCCCTAAAAACCCTGTGTACCGTCTAAGAAAATTCTGAAAACGACAGAGTACATGTAGATTGACCTCCTATTAACGCCTGACGATTTACAAGATCATAGCATAGAACTACTGACCAGTACAGCACAAAAACAGAAATTTGATCCGACACTTGATCAAAATTTGAAAATGTCCAAAAAAAACTATTTAAAACGTCTAAGAAAATTATGAAAACGCATGAGAATATGTAGATTGACCTTTAATACTCACCCAGCAAGTGTCAACGTCATAGCATAGAACTGCTGACCAGACTGGCACAAAAACTAAAATTTGATCCGAGAAATTAATCAACAGTCAATTAAAATCGACCTAGCTCGGTTACGTTTAAATACGTTCTTATGTTTGTACGCTGCACCAAAAAACGTGGATCAGCCTTGTCGTTGCCTTAATTTACAAAGCCAAAAAATTGTCGGCGGAAATTTTGTCGTTTCAAAATCCTAAAAACGTTTTACTGCTAGGAGTATTATAGTCAGTACCTTTTAAACAAGGCTGTATATCATGGAGATTCTTACAAACATATCGTATGCAGTACTTGAAAGCAAACGTTTTTTCATAAAAACAATGTTTGGCTTACATCTAGCCTTGAGCGATGGTAAGATTCATATCTTTAAGAGGAGACTTTGAAAGGAACGATTTGTGGACAATAACTGCTTATGCTAAAATGTCAAAACGTCATTTTTGGGTTAAAGTGTGTGTTTGCAATAACGTTTATATTGAAATGATGTACAGACAGGATTTTCGTATAAAAAGGAACCAAAGTTGTATTGTTCCACCATTCGTCCTCCAACTCTGCTAGAGTAAGCACCTACTCAAAGCAGTAAACATTAATTGCTTAAATTAGAAGCCCAATAGCTATGGAAGCCAACCACATTGATAGTAAGCAAACAATTTATAAACAAAAGTAGCAGTAAATCATTTGAAACATTGGGCAACACTAAATTAAATTAATTATCATGATTGCAGTTGAACAAGAGGAGATTGTGCACGAGTTTGGAGAAGCCGTAATGCAATTTCCACACGAAATGGGGGATTTGATAGATAAATGGATCATTGAGCATCTAAATGCAATGGAACAAGAAGAGGTACAAATGAGACACGAACAGAGGGATATCCAGAATAACTACATCTTATGTAATTCATCCTTGATGGAAGAACTAAATACATTCCTGGGCGACTGTGATCTGGGCGTGGTCAACCTCGAACCATTGCAGTCAACTGGGTACTATTTCGACGGAGATGCATTCAATGAAGTGTATAACAATGCTTATGATAATGATCCAAAGGCCATCCTAAATTCTTTGGAGGCCATAAAAGAAAACGTTCCAACAGCATATGACGCAGTTGCAAACCGGAAAAGAGAGGAAGGGCAACTTTTAACTACCAACCCGTCAATCGAACACAATGTCTTGAGCCCACCAAGCAACTCTGAGACAATGAACCACTTATTATACCCAGTATTAAATCCTGAAGATGTGGACCTTAATTTGTTCACAGAAGAAGAGATAGAGGAACTCTTAGACATCACAAGAGATCCAAAGCCAATTCTCATTGGCTCATCAAAAAACTGATGACAGTGATTGAATAATACGAGAATAATTAGGTTTTTATTTGTTTACTTTTATTACTCATTGACTACTCCACGGTTTATTCCATGTATTTGGATTTTTACAAAAATCCATTGAAAAATAAATATTGGTTTTTTTCGCAATTCATTTTATTTCTATTGATGGTTTTAGTTTGTCATATTGGAATAAAAAGAAGGAATAGTACAAAAAATGTTAGGTCAAAATACAGCGATTTAGTCATAGCAAACCAAGACAAACGACTGGTTTTATGGTAGGAGCTGTTTAGAATGGCTCAAAAAGGCTAACAATGGTTGAAAATGGCAAAGATTAGATTTTAAGCCTCCTAGAGCGTTCTTCTGTACCAAAATTAGGGTAATTCAACCTCCATGAGTGTTCTATGGTGCCAAAAATACATTTTTACGGTGAGAAAAGCATTTTTAGACACTGAAAACTATAAAAAATGCCTTTTGTCTGGTATAGACCACTGAAAAATGGCTGAAAATGGGTAATTCAGCCTCCCGGAGCGTCTGATCGTGCCTTAAAGTGATTTTTACGACGAAATAAGCCTGTTTGGTGACCGGAAACTAGCGAAAACCCATTATGTTATAGCTATAGCTGAAAATTATGTCGGAAAATGGGGAAAATAGGTTTCGGATGCTTACTTTGAGCTCAAAATGTAATGAACAAGTTTAATGAGTTGGGATAAACATCATAATTTAGTTGAAGCACATACTTCTCTTCCACTCTTTGTTGAATGGGCTGATTTCCAGGGAATACGGCTCCATTTTAGAACAAAAGCAGTGGGCTTTCAATAAAAGAATCTTCTCAGGACTAGTGTTTTGGGAGAATGATGGTCCCTCAAATTTGGGAATCTAAATAAGTTTATAATCAGTAAGCCGTGTTATCCACTTAAATATTAAATTGCCTCAATCTTACCATCATTATCGTCACCTTCTTCTTGTTTATAAAATTACGGAATCAAAACAATCACCTGGAAAAGTGGTTCCGTTTTATCCTCATGTTCAGTGCAATAGAATACAGTGCAAGGTAAAGATGCACAAACAGTGTGGCCAGCTGAGTGAAACCTGGGCGAAAGAAAGGAGTAAATTTTAGTTCTCTCCTACATTCATTCATGATAATGCTGATTTGACGATGAGAATATAGTTGAAGAGAGACACGTAGCAAAATGCAAAGCGAGGTAAACACTGAATTAGAAATTGGATCCATTTCCCTCTCAGCTTTGATGCAATAAATATAGCAGCGGAAATTTTAGGCTCGTGATACATTCATTTGCTAGTGGAGTGAAGAGGTTGCTTTTTGTTTTGGCTTTTACTTTAGCATTTACTTTAGTAGTAAGAGTGGAGTTGCAACATCTGCTAGAATTGATGATGATGATAATGGCAGTGAATGCGTTTATATGATAATCGGGATGATGGTGAAATGAACAAGTTCATACTTTCAGATGCCTTTTAGATATTTCAATGATGGATATGTAAGTGTAATTTATGAATATTTATGCTGTATGAATGAGTTAACACAAGAATTTGTTTTGGATTTTATCATTTTATTAGAAAACTATTATATAAGAATACTACGTAATATACATTACAAAAACAAAATGAAATGGATTATATAAATGAACAAACCAAATAAAATTATACATATTTTGGAACTTTTCCACTTTTGTTTGTGAAATATTCACATGAGCGATCGGTTAGATCACAATCCCAAACAAAACGGTTATCAAAGCCGTTGGCTATCCAACGCATCGACTCTCGTAAGCATTCGGTATATGTAGGTCCTTCTTCATTTTTCAACTTCCCTACAACAGTGATTCGGGGGATGCCAAGATCCTTACATAGCTTTCGAGCGTCCTCTTTGGCTGAAGTTTGCTCCAATGGAAGGCCATCCTTCAACCACGCTTTGATTGAATTATCCTTGAGGGGCTGCAAAATGAGAAGGATGCAGTGCCCATGTTGTTTCTTCTCCCCAATCCCAAGGCGACAAGACAGTAATTGGAAAATAGGAAGCCGGTCTGGGTTGTTGCCCAAACACCATTTTAGATCTTTTAGAATAGTAGATCGAGCAGCGTTCATCTGGTGCCAATATCTATCCTCTGCTCTTGCAGTGGCGTTGACACGTTTATATTTCCGGTTCTTATACTGAAGACATCTACGATTCGATATGGCAAATTTGTTTTTGTGAAGTGAACGATTTGGATTTTTGGGATCAAAGTGACGTGTGACCTTCGAACTATAGGTGCAAAACCGTCCCCTATAAATAGGAGACATGGTGATGGCGTCGTCAAATTGAGACTGCTGATCTTTCTCCCCATCTAACTTATGGTCATCAGAGAGGACCGAGACATGGGCAGAGATGTTTGTGTAATGGAAACGTCCTTCATTTCGGGTGTGGTGGTGCATTGATCTCTCCACATTGCGGTTGCGACCGGTTCCTTCCACATTGCCAGCTGGAGGCACAAAGTCCGGGTCTTTGGCGACGTCGTCTCTGTCTTCCTTTTCCTTCGCAACCGCTTGCAGAGCCTGCTTTAACCATTTGGCCTTTCTTTGGAGTGGCTTCTTTCGCTTGGACTTCTTTTTTGGCATAGCAACACTTCCACACGCAGGAACTAGCTCTTTCCCAGTTAGCGACAGGTCCTCCACCTCCTCCTCCTCCACAGGAACAAGTTTAATAGAATGTAGACTCTTTCTTGGCTTTCTTTTCCCAAGGTGCCCCGTAAATGAACGGAACGGGACGAGGGCAGTTTCCGTGTTGGACCGGGTTACGGCGGGAAATTGCTCTTCCGCCATCGCCCTCGCCTTAAGCATGTGACGGTAGATGGTCATCTACAGAAAGAAAATGAACATGAATTTTTCGTTAGTCAGATCTGTATAAATTAACAAATGATGTGTGAGGAAAAATGTGAGTGATTATAATGATGCGTGAAAAAGCTTACCATTTTCCACTTTATGCGGCCTTCGGGATTTTTGGAGGAGATTTTGGATGTTTTTGCCATCTTATAGGTTGGGAGTCACTTTGAAAATTTCTGGTTGAATAAATCAAGAGAGGAGTTGTTCAGGACTTGATAAATTCTTGCCAACTAAATGCAGCTTTTATACTCCCAGTGGCTTAAGTCAAGTTTGGAAATTTTTTCAACTTGTCGAGTTTTATGGTTGAGTATGAATCTTTAGAATAACGAAATAATCCTATCCACGTATACATAAACGTAATAAACAAAGGCCAGCACGATAATATTATTAGCTAACGTTTGGTGGATTCCAAACGTAAAATTTTTGTGCTCGGTACTGGACAAGGGGATGCATCGACCTTTTCAAGCAAGTGCAAACGTTTCTAGCAAGGGCATACATAAGAGTAACAATGGGAAAGTTCTCCTGCAAGGTCAAGACCTTTTTTCTAGGGTTTGTTATGTAGGAGAGCCCTATTCCATGTGAATTTTGTACTTGACAAAATCGTCGTTGTTGTTGCTGTTGTTGGTGTTGACAATGTTCATGTACCT
This sequence comes from Orchesella cincta, assembly GCA_001718145.1. Taxonomy (NCBI): domain Eukaryota; kingdom Metazoa; phylum Arthropoda; class Collembola; order Entomobryomorpha; family Orchesellidae; genus Orchesella; species Orchesella cincta. Next base: position 10,071 of record LJIJ01003693.1, on the reverse strand, counting down.
TTCTATCATTCGTTTACACACAGTAGCATGTATTTAGATGAATATCAACTTTGAAAATTTTGGTATAAAATGTCCCTGGGAACTGTAAGCTTTTATCAGTACGGGTTTGACTGTCTTGAAGTACTTTTCTTCTCCTTAGCAAGAATCGGGGCACCAAATGTACAAGTTTCCAAACATGGAAGCAGCAAACATTCAAGGTATTAAAACCACCAACACCACCACCTTTCAAGTACATGTAAATGATAATGATAAGAGACTTACTAATTTTTGGGGTAATTTCATTTTCTTTCAGGGAACAAATGGGAAGTGGTAACAGTAGAGGAAGAGCAGCAGTGGATGAATGAGGTTGCTGAGGAATGGCGCAAAGAAGAGGTTCATTCCCGTGACCAGGAAGAATTGAGAAAACACGGAGATATCCCTGGTGGTGTCCATCATTGGACAGTAGACCTGGTTCTCATATCACCCAAACCTGATGACCAAATCTATGATGGGGATGACGAAGGGCCAGACGACTCTGACGATGACATGGAGGATGAAGATTTCAATCCAGAGGGCGGCTGTTTAGTTGTCAACCCATGTTTCGTTCCGTATCAGCCTTTCAGCAAGGATATCTGTCCACCAATGTCCAACAACGATGGTGATGATGAAGAAGAAGATTCAAACTGCGAATGGTATCTCCATCATGGAGAAACAGCCTACATCCCATCAGGGGATGGCATACTTGATTATTTTTTTAATCCTACGGATTATGTCCATGATCCTGCTTTTTATTTGCTACAAGAAAATGAGCTACTGCTCAACATGACAGTGCCTAAAGAAATGAATCTCAACGAGGAAGATGTAATCTTCCTGGAAAATAACAATGATATAGTAGTTATATAGATATATATATATATACAAGGGTTGTAAACGTCATCGTATTCTTTTTAAATTATTGTACACATGTAACTATCTATATAACTCAATCATTTGGAATTTAAAGAAGATAACCTCAAGATTAGTTTTTTGAACGCGCGAAACTCTAATATTGTAAAAAGTCCCTACTTGACACATATATAGTCCTTGGAACACATAAACAGTTTGCACTGACACACACATAGATAAAAAATAAATTCAAATTTGATCAAACTCCAAAAATTTTAAAACTCTAAATATTGTAAAAAAGTCCTGAAAACTCAGGAATAGTAGTCTTGGAACCACTACAACAAGTTTCACGACAAGAGCATAGCACTGACACACAACAGTTAGATAAAAATAATTTGATTCAAGATTTGATCAAACTCCAAAAAAATTTTAAAAACTCTAAAATATTGTAAGAAAGTCCTGAAAACTTGACACAAAGGAATATAGTCCTTGGAACCACATAAAAAAGTTTTCACGACAAGAGCATAGCACTGACACAACAGTTAGATAAAAAATAATTTGATTCAAGATTTGATCAAACTTCCAAAAAAATTTTAAAAACTCTAATATTGTAAGAAAGTCCTGAAAACTTGACACAACAGGAATATAGTCCTTGGAACCACATAAACAAAGTTTCACGACAAGAGCATAGCACTGACACACACAGTTAGATAAAAAATAATTTTGATTCAAGATTTGATCAAACTCCAAAAAAATTTTAAAAACTCTAAAATATTGTAAGAAAGTCCTGAAAACTGACACAACAGCCGAATATAGTCCTGGAACCACATAAACAAAGTTTCACGACAAAGCAGCATAGCACTGACACACACAGTTAGATAAAAAATAATTTTGATTCTAAGATTTGATCAAACTCCAAAAAAATTTTAAAAACTCTAAAATATTGTAAGAAAGTCCTGAAAACTTGACACAACAGGAATATAGTCCTTGGAACCACATAAACAAAGTTTCACGACAAGAGCATAGCACTGACACACACAGTTAGATAAAAAATAATTTTGATTCAAGATTTGATCAAACTCCAAAAAAATTTTAAAAACTCTAAAATATTGTAAGAAAGTCCTGAAAACTTGACACAACAGGAATATAGTCCTTGGAACCACATAAACAAAGTTTCACGACAAGAGCATAGCACTGACACACACACAGTTAGATAAAAAATAATTTTGATTCAAGATTTGATCAAACTCCAAAAAAATTTTAAAAACTCTAAAATATTATCAGGAAAATCTGTAAGCATAATGCATCACGTTTCGTCTTTCCAACCACGTATAGTTTGTTTCAAAAGAAGGGCACAATAGCGAGAACGTAAAACATATACAAAAACTCAGCGTTAATCGAAGATTTTTTAAATGCAATTGAATTAGACCTAGCTCTGTAGTGTTAAATTTAAATTTTGATTAATCTTATATACACTCTAAAATCGTGTTTGAGCTTTGTCGTTATCCTTACAACACAGCAATATGTATAATTCGTTAAAAATAATTCTTTGTTTAAATCTAATAACGACGTTTTTAAGTCTTAAAAACGTTAAAGTACTAACATTTTACATTCCGATCTATTTAAGCAAGGCTGTTTATCAATAGGATTCTTCCAAATATTACGGATTTAATACATAAGAGCAAAGGAGTTTTACAATAACAACAATATTCGCGTTAGATTTAACCTTCTCTGGAGCAATGTTAGGTTTTCTAACGTTGAATGTATACTATGGAAGTATGTAAAAGTAGTAATTTTTTCAAACACAAGCGTATTAACAAAGTGCGGTTTTGTTAAAGGATGTTATTACTCAAGAATTCTATTTCTGGATAATGATTTTTGCCGGCCTGCTTATGCTAAAGCGCATTCAGGTCAATATAATTTAACATTGCTTGCATACAATATCATGTATATTGAAGTAAGGTACAGGCGGAAATTTTCGTATAAAATGACACGGAAACTGAATAGCGTAATCCGTGGTTTTCCAACTCTGCTGAGGTAGCTAACTACTCTGAAGCAACAATCATTGGTTACCAATACACCTAAGAGAAACCTAATAGCTATGGAAGTCAACCATATTCAAAGAAGTGAACAATTTAAACATAACTAGAAGTAAATAACTTGAAATGTTGGGCACAGTAACCTGAATTAATTTTTTGTATTATGATTGCAGTTGAACAAGAGGAAATAATGCACGAGTTCGGAGAAGCCGGAATGCAATTTCCAAACGGAATGGGGAATATGATAGATAAATGGATCGTTGACCTAATAGATACGATTGAGCTAGAAGACGAACAAGTAAGGAACCAACAGAGTGATATCCAGAATAACCATGTCGGCAGTTATTCACACCTGGTGGAAGAAATTGAGAAATTCCCGGGTGACTGTGATCTTGCTCTGCTCTCGCGTAACCCCTTACTGTCCAAGGCGAACCATTACCACAGAGATGCACACAATAAAGTTAATAATGAGTCTTATGAGAAAGGTCTAGAAGCTGAAGATGACTTTAGGCCAAATGGAAAGAGCTGTCGGTGAAATTGTTCCATCATCAGATTATGTAGTAGCAAACCGGGAAAGAGAGGAGGGACAAGGTTTAACCGCTAACTGGTCAATTGAACACAATGTGTTCAGTCCACCCAGAGACTTTGAGATCGTGAACGATTTGGTGTGCCCAGTGGTACATCCTGATGACGTGGACCTAAATTTATTCACAAAAGAGGAAACAAATGAACCCTTAGACATCACAAAGGGACCGAGCGCAATGCAGCATGACGCGGGAAATGACATCTGCTTGGAGGAATATATGGACTTTTGAATCTTACATAAGATATCATCAAGACGAAGCGTCCGGTTTGTTGAGGGAGTATACGTCATTCTTGACAATATTTACATTGAAAAAGAGAGGAGATATGACAGTGATTGTATTATACTAGAGTGATTAGGTTTTGTTTTGTTTCCATAATCAATTCCATATTTGGTATTTTTAATAAACAGTCATTAAAAACACTCGTTATCGCAGTTGTCATGATTCATTTTATACGCACAACTTTAAAACCATCTGTCCATTTCAATTCTTCATATAAATAACAAATAACTTGGGTTGTTTTGAAACACGAAGCCAGAGGTGAAGTTATTCAAATTAGTTGAAAAAAATTCTGAATTCCAATCAAACGTAGAACGGAGAGCAGGCATTTGGTACCAAAAAAAGAAGGGACTGCGTAAACTGAATTGATAAACCACGGACGGAAGAAAACAGATAAAATAAAAGATCTGATCTAACATTGCTTCAAATTTAAATTAAATTATAAAAACTCCTTCAAATATTAAAAGAAAAATCTGCACGTTTGACACAACATACTGACGGTCATTCGAACCACGTTTGCTGAATCTCACGACGAAGGCAAAACACCGCTAGCAGAAATCAGACAAAATCAAAGTTCTGATCCAAGATTGATGCAAAATTCAATTAAAATTTCTAGAGCTCTTTCAAATAATATAAGAGTTTGAACTATTTGAAGGGGTTCATCTGAGTGATCTGTGATCATGTGCTAATCATACTCTCACGTTTTCCCGTCACCATGAATGCAACTTGCTGAAGCGAGTAACCTTTATGCAAAGGAAATAAATATAAGAAGCAAACTCACCCAAAAGCATTGGTGTAAACAGGCACGGGTGATTTTGATTGGATTAAGTTTAGTGAACTTCAAGCGAGTCTCTAAGTTCACCGTCAATCTACTTTTCATTCTCATGCACTTGGGTACGTGAATCCAGTTAAAAAACTTGGTTCACTTTACCAAGGTGGTAGCAGGAAGGTGGTGCGAAAAACTATTTTTAGCAATCCCACCAACATTGTTGTGCACGTAGGCACTCAATGTTCGTCTTTATTAAGTGACTGGTAGTGGGGAACATTGTTGTTCAAGTTGGTACACAATGTTCGCTTTTAGTGTTTTAACCCTTGTAGAAGTTTACGGTATGCACATGTATGATTGTATAAAAGGAAATGAATGAACTATGGGGTGTGGGTAACGCAAGATGTTGCACTCACACGGTAATAAAATCAGTTGAAATTTAGAGTTCGTCGAGGTCTTACACTCATTATTTCTGCTCATCAAAATCAACATCAGTTCATGGAATCAGCGAAAGCTACGACAGGAGAACAGGAAAGTTTTTCTCACTTAAGGAAAATCTGCTAACTTGACATTACATGCCAATGGTCCTTCAAACAATGTATGCTGATTTTCACGACAAAGGCACAACACCGCTAGCAGAAATCAGACAAAATCAAAGGTCTGATCAAGGATTGATGCAAAAATCAATTAAAATTCTAAGAGCTCTTTCAAATGTTTTAAGGAAAATCTGTAAACTTGACATTACATGCCAATGGTCCTTCAAAGAATGTATTCTACTTTTGACGACAAAGGCACAACACCGCTAGCAGGAATCAGACCAATACCATCAATGCTTCAATCAGAAATCAAATAAGTTCTAAGAGCTCTTACAAATGTTTGAAGGGAAATTCTGTAAACTTGACACGAGAAATTCTTATTCCTTCGGACCACGTATACTGCGTTTCACGAGAGTGGCGCGAGTGTGTGTGTGTAGTTGACAATTATTTGGCTCTGCTAACCTAACCTAAAATATTAAATACCGAATCCTGAGGACTACAATTTGCAGTGAAAAACCATTTTAGCATCAGTGAACACGATGATGCTCAACAAACGTTCTGAAAACCAGTATTTTACTGCAAAATCAGCGTTTTAAAATCTGTTGTTTCATGAACAGGTTTGTGAACACAATCACCTGGTCTCCCACCGCATAAACAAAAGAGACAGCGCACTTTATAGGTGAATAATCACTTTGGTGCTTCGGTTCCTCTGTTTAGGGCTAAAATCAGTGAGTCAGGCCAACGTTAACAAATAGACAGGTTGTCGTCTGAGTTATCATTTGAAGAGTGATCAGGTCAATTAGTCCAGTCAAAGGTCACATATGTAGGGGTTGTCGTTATCATTTGAAGAGTGATCCGGTAAATCAGTCCGCCTAAACTCAGACGGGTTGTCGTCTGAGCTAACAATTGATTCATTTAGGATTGATAATTGGCCGACTTGGATGCTAATTCAAGTCCCCAAACAAAACTGTTCAGTCGGGGCCCAGGGTTCATATTTGGCCACAAAGTGTGCTAATTAATGTCCTTCTTTAAACTTCACGTTTTTGAGCTTTGAGTGTACCACTCATGAATAATACCCCTTTAGGTGTGTTGCCAGTCAATCAGATTTAACGAAAGCCAGCTTTACGGGGGTTAAAAATGAAATGTTATATATGACATCTGAACTTAAGCCAAGTAAGAAGGACCTCGTAAAAACCAAAGAGGGGCTCTTTGAGGCTGATGAAAGGATCCTTCGTTTCGAAGAAAATGTCAACAAGAACACACTCATCATCAATGGAATACATGAAGCTGCCGAGGACACAAATGAGACATCCACAATCAGGATGAACGCCATTTCTAGAGAACAGTTAAAATTGAATAAGGTGTGCCAATCGACCAGAAGGCTAGGTCAAAAAAGGCTGATGGTATTGGCATATTTCGAGTCACGGGACGATCGGTGTCGAGTACTCTCCAACAACATAAAGACCAACCCAGCGATTTTCATCGGCCCAGACTATCCACAGCAGGTACACAGAGTTCGCAAGATCCTCAGAGATGAGGGGAAAAGGCTGGTCAGAAGGGAAAGATGATCAAATTTCACTGGAACCGATACAGTATACTTGTTAAAGGAGAAGAACGTCACTGGACCTATTTCCTGTCCAAGACGGAACACGGCCAAATGGATACCGAATTCACAGAATCTCCCTGTAGGGTCTCGGCCGGCCAACACATACGACCATTTCCGGAAATTTGTATATAGTAAAATCCCCAAATAACACCCTTACAAATAACTAAAGCGACTGCTCCCCCAAACTGGTAACCGGCCCTTAACACCGAAGGACAGGTTGCCTTCGGAGGTCCGTTTGCCTGCCGTACCGTTATCCCACGGATCAGTTAACCCGCCTGACTATTTGCCCGCTGTACCGTTACCCTCCTTGACAGTTAACCCGCGGGGAAGTTAGCCCGAAAGCATTTTACCCGCGGTAGCATTTGCCGGCATGACAGTTAACCCGCAGTTGGTTCTACATTAACTACGGATAAACTACTGCCATGCCGCCACGCGCAGCATGCCAGTGTGGCATGTTCAACAATAATATTCGAAAAACGGCCGACTGGGTACCCCGTAGTTACCTTTATGATACATAAAAATGTAACCAGTTTATTACATGGATACAGGTATAGAAAATTAATGTCGAGTTTTCACAAATGTCGAACTGACAAGTCCAATCCTTTTTGCCCTTTCGATAAATGTCGTAGAAGATATGTTTAACGAATTAGAAGTTCAAGGCATCCGCGGGATAAACATCAACCACAGAAATACCATCCATGTACTGGCCTATGCGGATGACCTTGTCATCTGCGCTGACTCTCCGTCGAACCGTCAGCTCAAACTCGACCATCTTTCTCTGTTGTGCAGTGAAAAAAGTTTCACTGTCAACGTAGCTAAGACTAGTGTTTTGATTTTTAACCACTCATCTTGACATCCCAAGGCACCCACTTTTAACATTTTCAAGTAACAGCAAGAGCCAGTTGAAGTGGTCAAGGGATTTACGTACCTCGGAATTACTGTTTGCTGCTGCGGTAAATTCCACATACATCTTTCAGCTGTGAAAGTTAAAAGCGCAAACGCTTCAGGTTCAAAAATTTCAGTTATCCTTAGGAGTCGTATACATGATTGGAATGTAGTTACGAAGCTCCCAGACGTACAGCTACTATCCATCCCGTTATATGGAGGTGAGATATGGGCCCTTGAATTTATCAAAAACTTGGAACGAATCCAGCTGAATTTTCTCAAACGCTTTTGTACTCTATTACAATACACGCCCGGCTACATGCTACGACTAAAACAGGAGTAAACCTTATTATCTCGTCTTGAAGAACTGACCAGCCTTCTTTTAAGGAAAACTGTCCGACATGGTTACAACATGTACAGAGTCTCTTAGAAAAATATGAGGTTCAAGATAAAGTAGACATCTTCGAACTATCCAGCGAAGAAAATGCGCCGCTGGAAATGCATGGCTAGGTGCGAGAAACAGAATGCACATATCAGATACTGAGCGACTGGACCACGATAACTCATGCTTCAGCTCACTCTACTGGAGAATAAAGCTAAACTTCAATGAGGAAATGTATTTAAGCTACACCATATCGTTCCACAAGAAAAGAATATTTGCATAAACTTCGACTCCTCCCAGATCGTCTCAACATCCTTCCCATAAACATTGACCGCAGTAAAATACTGATGACCTGTTCCATATCTTTTGTAATGCTATGTTTACCGAAATCACCCAACCGCTCTACACAAATTAAGCAACCAAACCTATCAAGAATGTCTATTCTCCCCAAAATTTTCATGTACAAAAGCTGTGAAGACGTACGTTCCATCTGGTTTTCCATCCGAAATGCGAAATATAAAGCAACCTACCAACAACGTCCTCGTCGCTCTTCATGTTTCTTTGTTATTTACCTACATTTATTTAAATTTATTTATTTACAATACATATTGTTGTCATTTGATTCCAGTGTATATGATTCCTTGCTATGTTGTGTGTGGGCTGCGGCCCTCTTCATGCAATAAAAACTAAGTAACTAACTAACTACTCAGTTTCACAGCAAAGCCACAAAACCAGTAACGGGAATAAGATAAAAACCACTATTATTAGATTGATAATGATTCAAAATTTCATTAAATATTTTCAACCGTGTGGAATGTAAGAAAAATTCTGAACGTTTGAAATAACTAGAACTTTATTATCCAAAAAAAAGTAGACGGGAAGGGGGGACTTTTGTACCAAAAAAGTAGACGGGAAGGGGGGCTTTTGTACAAAAATGTAGACGGAAGGGGGGGGTCAAAAAGTAGACGGGAAGGGGGGACTTTTGTACCAAAAATGTAGACGGGAAGGGGGGACTTTTGTACCAAAAAAGTAGACGGGAAGGGGGGACTTTTGTACCAAAATGTAGACGGGAAGGGGGGACTTTTGTACCAAAAAAGTAGACGGGAAGGGGGGACTTTTGTACCAAAAAAGTAGACGGGAAGGGGGGACGTCTTGTCTTGACGTAATGTCTGTCTTGCATGTGAATGTGAAAAGGAACTAGTTTATATTTTCTAGGTAGCTGTGATCGCTACTTAGTAATAAGTTTTACTGGCATGTTTACCTAGCCATAGTAAAATAGTAGCATCAGAATTTTGACTGTTTTATGACTTGTAATGCGCTAAAGAGTCCTTTAATTGTTGTAGCTTCTTAAATACACTTTTAAGTAACCGCGTAATGTTTGCCGACAAACTGGCTATGGGAAGTTTCCATCCAGTCGACCGCTTACAACATAAAGCTGGCTGTCTAGCCAACTTGATGATGTTACAGTTAAAAACCCAAGAACAAACTAATTCCTTAACGACTTTAAGTTAAGACAAGCAATGATATGCCTCTCCACGTGTAGAAAGGGGGCTAACTGAGATACCACCTTTAAAGACTGTTGTAATAAATTTAAAATACAAGGTACAGACTCTAACAAACAAAAGGGCTTTACTCTCATAAATCGATTTGCAAATACTAGGGTTCAAATGTTCAAACAACTTTCATGCACCGTAGCCTTACCGATACATTTTTAACATATTCCCACCATGGACTTTGACAGTTTATAATAGAAAATCAATCCACTTCGAAAGCGAACGATCGTTGAATATGTCTGGTTAACGTTGAGCTTGCTGTCTACACAACTGCCAGCCGGGTTATCCCATCTTGTTCATGGATTAGCTGGAACATCTCGCTGGCGGCCAATCGATCATCTCCGAATTTTCGACATTCATCAAACCGACATCTCCAAGTCGAATTCCACGTTTGACATTCATCATCTGGTGCTTTGGTGTTCATTAATACTCAGACCTAAATCTCCTCATTACCACATTACCATACTGCTTTCAAAAGGTCTCTCCATCCAAGCCATCCAAAAAAGGAATTTTTATACTTTCAAGAACCATCACTGGAGACCACGATATCGGATCCTCTAAGCTCTCTAATACATAT
>LJIJ01003692.1:0-17902 GCA_001718145.1 Orchesella cincta | reverse complement strand
TAACACGAGATGGTTAAATGGCAAAGCTAAGGTTAAAACGGAAAGAAAATACTTTTGCCGTTAAATATGGGATCTTAATATGAGTTGAGACCGGAATGATTGGCCTGATGTTAGCTGCGACGGTCGAACTCAATTATTGGTTGTCGTGTGACCTAACAATTTTTTTTTTGCAGAAAGTGGTTCGCAAGGCTAGGATTTTTATTCAAAGGAACCTAGATTTATTGTCTGAACTCACTTTAAACCTATTTATCATCACACAATAGCAAAACAATGCCATTGTCAATTTAATGCATTAATAATGGCATGCATATAATGGACCACTTATAACTCAGCAGATCACATATAAATAACCGACTTTTACTACATCTAAATTTTTGCACTTCAGGGCGGATCACACCCACATTTTATTATAAATTATCCACTTTACACTATAACGGCCCATAGATTTAAAGAGTATGTAATAATCATACTTCAGCACTGAAACATTGATTCGTGTAGATCTGCATGCTTGGGAGCATGCTATACAATGTAGGAAAAATTACATATTTAACTTAAATAACTGATCTTTATGTAAATCTAAGGTCATATTGACGGCAGGCAACGAATCGGCTTATCTCTCAAAAGTAGTGATTTAAAACGGCTTTATCTCCTAAATCAATATTCTCTAACAACCCCCAAAAACAAAATGTCAATTATCCAAATGTCTGCGTGCGTGAGTTTGCTGATGTAATTCCCGTATACGCTTTAGGCACACCGTCAGTATAAAATTCCCATCAAGGTCACAAACAATTTTAATCAGTTTCACCTTTCATTTGATAATGCTTTAATTGGTTAATTCAGTGCATATAAACTTAGAGCTGTTTATTCGCAATTACGGATATCCGGAATTTGAACTCATTGCACCAGCAATCTACTCGCACTTTCAACTGTAGAAATTATTGCCAAAATCACATTATTAAAATATGTTATCTGGGCTCGGTTTGGTTTATTTAAAGGGAATCTACGAATAATGATCACTAACAAAAGTTGTGATTAGATTTATTTGGTTGGTTCCAGTTTGACGGTTTGAAGATCGAGCGATAACTTACAATATAATGAATGAAATAAAAAGTAGCCATAGTTAATATTAATCTTCATCGTTATGAAGTTGATGCTATATGATGTTGTGAGCTTATATTTAAGTTTAAATGTAAATGCAACAAAAAGTATAGTTTAGATGAAAATTGAAGATCCTTTTTTGTCCACTTTCGTCCAATCTGTCCGCTTTATCCACCCTCAGTTTGGTGGAAATTTCCGTTTTTTCCAGGGTGGAAATTTCCACTATCCACTAGACGGGCGCACTTTGCGACGAACGTTACTCGCAGGTAAACGAAAAATAAAATTTTACTTGAAACACTGTATAACACGATTATAATTGTGAAATTTGATTTTCTGGTTGCTCACAAAAAACAGTTGACAAGTCCACCTCTCCCAACAAACGCAAACTTTCCAACTGGCAAATGATATGGCTTTGACAAACGAGCTCAGCGCTGACGTTCTGTTTTAGTAGGTGGAAGGTTTAAAAGGGTAATCTTGTGATGAAAATTCCGTAGGACTACGAATATCCGTTTTGGCCCAGAAACGTGGGTTCGGGAGGAAAAAACGGCTTGAGTGGGAATGAAACATGTTAAGTCGCACACTTTACCTAATGTGTTACGAATATGGATAGTTTTTGTTTTAATGTAACCTATAATTAAATGATGATTGAATAAAACTTTTTTTATTTGAATCTCAATCCAATCGAAATAATTATTCTTGAAGCATTCTTAGTTACTCTACTAAAGGCAGTGTACTACGCCAACCTACCAAGATATATTCAATATATGTACCAAATTCTGAAGCCAGTTTTCTCTAAAAGGTCTAAGAAAAGAGTAAATGTAAGTATCTTATAAAACGATTTATTATGACTCCTTTGTTTTCCCCATTCGTAATGCTGTGGAAAAAACAGTTGAAATTATGCAAGAATTTGCTAACCAGAACAACTCAAATAAACTTCCATCGTTTCGTTGTAAACATTATTTTCAGTTATATTCTAGCAAATCCACTCCATTATGACTCCCAATAACCTATTTTGATATTAAATTTATCCGAATTACTTGTGACGATTAGTAAACGCCGATCTTATACATATTTTAGAGTCACAAAACTAAAAAAATTGTAACTAATAAAAATCTCAAATGCAGCCGCATTTCAAGAGTAAAAAATTATAATTGAATTAATTAAACTACGCAACAAAGCAATTGACGTAAACTTGCTGGTGACAACAGTCATGATGATATTGACCGTTGACCGTATCCATCCTTTTCATGAATACATTTACATGTCAATTTACATAAATCAATTAACAAATATCAATGATCGTTCACCCTTGATTTCATACCTTTAGAAAAGCACGTACTTATGCCCATACATCTGCCACCATCATCATCCTCACAATGTATTCTACTAGGCTTGTACATACGTTCTTCTTTAATGTCATACAAACCAAATACAATTGATTTCTGTAGATAACACCTATAAGGTATAGGTTCTTTTTTCCCTTTGTCCTTAACTCACAAGTGCATTAGTATTTTTATGGTCAATGTGCTTTTGAGAAAGGTTCTGCAGATATTTGAACATCTCAACCATAAACTTATACTTCCAGTCGTCCAGATTACAGGAAATTACAAATGCTTTCAAATGTACTGACTAACCGAAAGATGTAATAAACAGAATGGAAATTTAAGTATAAATGTACATTCAATTCTTTGCAATTCATTGGAATTGGTTCACGGCTGATAGTTGTAAGTCAGCATCTCATCAAAACAACTTGTTGCTCATTTGTATGTGAAGTCCAACTGACGTAAGTTACTCGCAGGTAAACGGAAAATAAAATGTTACTTGAAACACTGTATAAAAGGACTATAACAGTGAAATTTGATTTTCTGGTTACTCACAAAACACACGTGACAAGTCCACCTCTCCCAACAAATGCAAGATTTCCAACTTACAAATGATATGGCTTTGTCAAACAAGAATCATATGCCAGGGCTTTATCGTCCGCCACCATGTCGTAATTTAATTCACGTTCTGCCACAGACTTAAAGCGAAAAGACTTCCCAGTTAAACTGAAAACAACTGTTTCTAATAAAAAATATTGTGATTTCATTGTTTAAAACAAAACTGAACAAAAAGTGACTGTGAAGGAACGTTTATGACAGAAAGTCTAATTATACATGAATGAATAATAATTTTTTAATAGTAATTTTATGCAATGATTTGTTAATTTTTGTGGTCTTCTTAAAATTAATGCTTATGTAATTTAATTTTTATTACACGAAGGTTCTTTGTTCTGCTGCTCTAGGAGTTAGAAATTGTATAAGACAGATTTGATTGATTTGTTCCGACATTCTTAGGACGCTGCTACAAAAGCAATAACACATCATAGGCTACAGTTGCTTGTTTTTGGTACAATGCTATTTAGGGGAAATTTAGGTGAATAAAATTCTGCAAAGCAAAAAAACAACTATCGAAGCGTAAAATTTCTGGAAGCCGTGATATGAAATTTGTCAACTTAAAATACTGAGCTAAATGGAGCACAATAACCAATCAACATTTTATGAATTTAACACAGACATAACAATCATAAATGAAACCGGAAATGAAAATATATTTCGGTTGACGTCGGAAAGAAAGTCACAGGATTAAAGATGTCATTCTGGTGTACTTGTTTCCCGTTCTTGACTGCTTACGCAATTTTATATTTGAAATCGCTTGATTTTATATTGAAGATTGTTTAACGCTCAGGACTGCCCATAAAGAAGAAAAAAATTAGTGAGTATCAATGGGCAACTGCCATATGATAAGCATGGGATCAGGAGTGATTGCTTGAAATAGTAATTCTGAAGCCATTTCAACTCCGACTTTCATGATTTTTGTTTTTAGACCATCTTGATTAGTGTGTCTGAAACTTTGAGGAAGCAGACCACTCCAATGATTGCCGTTTTGATGTAATAAAAGAAACCATGCTTTAACTGCATGTCACTTCGAAACGGCAATAGTTTGAGCAATATACATACTTCCTCACCGTTGTAGACAATTTAATCAAGATAGGCAGAATATCACGACGCTCAGTAAAAACAACACCAAGCAGAACATATTACAAATGGGTAGGTTGCTGCAAACATTCTTTGCTGTTGTAGTTAAAAATAAATGTGCAATAATACAGAAACTGTCGCATTACATTTATTACATTTCACATGGAATAAAGAACTAAACACTTCATGATAAACGCATATTCATACTGTTTTATGATATTGGGTGATAATGATACGTATATTTATTTTAAAGAAAATGAAAATATAACCAATAATAGACTGCGAAGTACTTTGCAGGAACAAGAGGTTTATGGAAAGTGACATGCATACAAATTATTCAATTAATTTTGGTTTGCAAAGAGGTCAATTGAATGACTCAATTATATATACTGCTTTGAAAGTCAATGAAATCCGTATCGATTGCTTCCCAAGTTTCCAAATCCCCACCGAGAATCTTTGGTAGGATATCAGGAGAAATGCGTTGATGAACATCTTTCACACCACGGCTTGTTGTTGTTATCAAAAGCTGAAAATTCAAAAGTAGTTTTACAATTAGGTTTTGCAATTTTGTAATCAATGTGCTACTTTTGAATAACTGATTATATTCTCACTCGTTCCTTCAGCTTTTTTGGCAGGAAAGGTTTGATCATTGCATAAATGTAGGTACAGAAACTCGGAACATTCACAAAATAAACACCTTTCAGTTTCAAAGGAAACGAGTACTGTTTTAAACATCAAAGAAGTTATTTATATAGTATAATCTGCATTTTTTATATCTATTACAATGGTGATACGACATACCCAATAAATATTGATAAATCGTAAAATTGCCCGTAACGTATGTTGTTTTGCATGAGCCATTGTCGCTCCTGAGGTTTCCTGAACAAATATTAATCCATTGTTGAGACAATCTTGGTCACGAAGAGCTCGCTCAAAAACTGGCAATGCAAGTATGGCCAAGTCATCAATTGAGCATTTTGCAGTATCCCATCCACCTGTCATACATACACTGCAGTTTTTAGAAAAGGCTTGGCTTCAAAAGAAATGCAGAGTTTTCACTTTGAAGTGCTACCTATTTGAAAAAACGCTATACGTCTTCCTTTACTGTCACGTCCTTTCAGTATTCCAAAAATAGGTTGATTGTCATGTATAAGATACTCTTTAGGTGGAAGCGTTGCTGGAAATAATTCTGGATACTTGTCAAACCGCATTTCAGCATAAGATCGTAGCTACATAAAAACTAAAATATTAACTCTACACTCTGTTAAAAATCAAGCATTATGCATTAATGCATCAGGAGTAAACAATTACTTACTGTTGTGAATGCATGAACGGGTCTGTATTTTCTTCCGATTAAATACATCACCAGTACTGCTTCATCTTGGAAAGCTTTTGCAAAAAGTCACGAACACAATCACTTCCTTTTTGCGTGTTCTGAAATTCTTTCAATATATAATATGAGAAACCAATGAACTATTAAAGCCTTTTAACAGCACTGTGAATTGAAATACATACCTTGATAAAGTTCTCTCATCTGCTTAATTCCATCCTCAATACCGTTGTCTTTATTAAAATTACCCATGTTAAATTAGAATTGGTACGAACGACTATTTATTAGTATTATCAGAGTTAAACCTACTTCTTGCGAAGTCAGTGACCAACTGAAATTTACAAGCAATCCACAAACAAACTCAAACGCAAATGATAGATGATTGAAAGTATTGAAGGCTTTTGTAGCATCGTATAATGCAAATGGAACGAGGAAAATGCATTCATACACTATTTTGTCACAGTGAATTGTGCATTGATGATGTTTTATTCACAATAATCTCAATCTCGACGGCCTCACGCACTCATAGATTCAAAGGTTGAAACGACAATGACATTCAGAATTGGTTTGGATTGCACTGAATATGTGTAATCAATTTCAGTGGTATAATTTCCTTCATAAACACAGAACTCCATTCAAACCACTTTAATGCGAATTGAGTGGGTTGGCAAAATGTGATGATGATAATATTGATGAATTAACTCGTAATGCAAAGTGCACTAATCGGTCAACGTTATGCCTCATGGTTGCAGCTAGACGTAAATATCATGCATTTTTATTAAAATGGTGATAAATACGTAATCAGTAATATTTTCCAAGAAAAATTGGATATTGGACATCTTTTAATTCTTTACATTTATTCCTGTTTTCCGGGATCATTTTACGAACTGCCTTTGCTTTACCTGTTCTTATATTATTACGTTTCATGTACTTTTCCTGTTATTGATTTGACAAATTTAACGAAAACAAGTCATTTGGGATGAAATTACATTTGACTACGTTATTTATTTAAAAAAGTTAATTCATCTTCGTTTCAAAGTAAAACTTTGGAATAGACATCAAAGTGAAATAATAGACACTCATATTACTTGGGCAGAAAAAGAGTAATTTGTAACATTTAATTTACGTCTCAATACAATTATTTAATTTGGTACACATAAATTCTTGTTAATTATCATTATATTCGATGTTCTGTTCAGTAGATACAATTATCATCTGGCTATTTGACAGATAAATGGAAGCAGTTTCCAAGCTAAAATTATATTTATCATAAGTTGACACTGCATATATTTCCAAGCGAACTCTATGTAACAGTGTAAATCGAGGCGGATGGTTGAGATGTTACGTGCTAAGTAACTAACGTTAGGTTCGAGTGACGAGGTTTAGTAACAATCGATAGAGTTTATTAATCAGTAAAGAGTTACAAGTATTAGGTTGTAAGGATTGATTAATGTGTCTCAAGATGAGCTCTGCTAGAATCTCTGCTGTCCATCCTCTCCTGTCTCTGCAGCTCTCTCGTGCTTTCCATGGCTTCGTCTGAGGCGCTGCTCCTTAGCAGGATACAGGGCAAGCTAGGACGGTATGGCTCATGCCCTCCCTGGAGATGTGACCTCTGGTCACATTGTATAACGTTGAGGTACCGTACTGGTTTTGAGCGTATCCTTTCCGAGCGTCGAGGGGCGATGGATTCGGGTACGACAGGAACTTGTTCTGCTTGGGTCGGCGTTGGTGTGAAGGTCCTTAGGAAGCGCCGATTCCTTCGGAACACGCGTCCAGATTCAGTGCGCACTAGGTGGCTTCTTCCACGTCGTGTGGTGTCGATGATCTCTCCGAGTGTCGACCATCGCTTACTTTTTGGATCCTGAAGCAAAACAATGTCCCCACGTTGTAGTCCTTTTAATGGTTTGGCAGCTTTGTTGTAGCGCTCAGTGGCTTTTTGGCGTAACCTTGAAGCTCGAATGTCACAATCCTTGTGCTGGCTTTTCCATTCTGCTGCAAACCTGGATCGGTGTAGAGGAAGCGTGGTACGCATAGGTTGTCCAAACACCATCTGCGCGGGGCTTCGACCATCGGCCCGTGGAGTGTTCCGTAACTCCAATAATCCTAATTGGAAAGCTTCGTTTTCGAGGTCACCTGAGGGGGACGTTTTTGCCAGTAAGTATTTCACCGCTTTCACCGCTGATTCGGCAAGTCCGTTGGATTGAGGGTAGTGGGGAGATGAGGTCGTGTGCTTGATGCCCCATTTCCTAGTCCAATTTTGAAATTCCAAACAGGAGAACTGAGCCGTTGTCGCTCATCAACTTCTCCGGAATGCCCATGTCAGTCATCCAATGTTTTAGGTGAAAGATGACTTTGTTGGTGTTAGCACTGGTGCCACATTTGGCTACGTTAAGCCAACCGGAGTAATGGTCTGCCATGACCAAGTACTCATAACCTGCGTGAGAAAATAGGTCCACTCCAACTGTTTGAAACGGAAATGTTGGGAGTGGGTCACGGCATAAAGGTTCTTGCTGTTGAGCTGGTAAGTACGCTGCACATTGCTTGCATGAACTGACGACATTACGAATGTCGTTGGTGATACCAGGCCAAAATACGCATTGACGTGCGCGTCTCAATGTCCGCTCCTGACCTTGATGGGACGAATGGAGTGTATTCAAAATACTCTTACGAAGTATCGATGGCACCAGGATTCGTGAACCGAGGAAAATCAATCGTCCTTCCAGGGAGAGTTGGTAGCGAACTTTCCAAAATGGATGTAGGTCTTCATCCAGTTTGTGTTTTTCAGGGAATCCGGATGTAATGTGATTTCTGAGGCGGCGATACTCAGAGCTGAGTTCGGATGCTTCCAATAGACTGTTTAAAACACAGTTTATTATGGGGTCAACAAAAGGTTCCGCCGCGTTGTCGGGGCCTGAAGAGTAGCGGAAAGTAGCAATGGAGTGTCGCTGTCCAATTTGGTCATCCTTGTCAGGGTCTGAGACTTCGCTTGTTCCAAATTCTATGCTTGGAACAGCTCTCCAAATTGCTTGGGGTCGGAATGACGACAGCTTCTCCTTCAGCCGTTGAAGGCGTGGGTTTTCTATTTCGTCCAACGTTTTGCAGTTGATGATTGGAATAAGGGGTCGGTGATCCACTATCAATTCAAATGGGTGTCCGAGTAAGAAGAGACGGCACTTTTTGATAGCCCATACCACCGCTAGCATCTCAATTTCACTGGCACTATAACGGGCTTCTGCCGGGTCACAAAACGTGAGCCTGCTTGGAGAAGCTTCCATACATCATTGCTTTGTTGCTGCCATAAAGCATAACCCAAGCCTTTGGATTGTGCCGCATCTGTTTCTAGTCGTAAGGGCCGAGTGGGGTGAAAGTGAGTTAACACTTTTGGGCTGGAAAGTTCCTTGATGACTAATTCAAATGCTCGCTGGTGTGTAGTTTCCCAGACAAATGCTGATGTCGGCGAATAGAGACCGTATTGGAGCTGCTAACTCGGTGATCCGATGCGAGAAGGCTTCGAACTGCTGGACAAGACCGCAGAATGAGCGTACATCGGTACGTGATGTCGGAACTGGAAACTTGGATAAAGCTGAGATTAGATGAGGGGCAGGGGTGTAACCTTCCTTCGTTATCTCAAATCCACACATTCCACTTTTGGCTGCGCCAGCGTGAATTTTTTCTTGTTGAGGGTTATTCCATAGTCGTTGCATCTTTGGATGACCTGTCTGACACGCTGCAAATGTGTATCCAGGTCCTTGTCGTAGATTAGAATATCCTCTACAATTTTTTCTGTGTTCTCAATTCCTTGAAGTGCTTCATCGCCTCGCCTGTTGTGCTCGTCTCCAGCTGACACCAATCCCATCACGTTGCGGAGGTATCGGTAACTTCCCCAAGGGGTGATGAACGTTGTTAATTTCTTGCTTTTGTCGTTCAAGGGCACCTGCCAGTAACCGTGACGAGCATCAAGTGTGGTGAAGTATTTATTTCCTGGAGGAATGCGTGCCACCACTTCCTTTGGCACTTTAACTGGATACGCGGGTCGTCGCACGAACTTGTTGAGTCCAGTTAAATCAACGGTGATGCGTGGCTCAGGAGATCCCTTTTTAGGTACGACCACCATTGGATGACACCAGTCAATGGCTTCGCCAACAGGTACTGCTTCGATGACACCCTTTGCTACCATTGAGTCCAGTTGGTCTTTACTTGGTCCGCCAGTGATATGGAATAGTGTGTGCCTTGAACCTCTTGACAGGGACGGCCCATCAATTAATCGATGGACATGGGCTTCCCTTCCATTGGGCGTAGGACGGAGTCATCAAAAGCCGCTGGGAACTCCTGCATTAAACTGGACTTCAGCGCTTCGATATCCATAGTTGAAGGGGTTGTAGCACGTTGTTGAAGTTGGCTGGGACCGCTTGAGATCACCTGAACAGCTTGATCATTTCCCACTGACATCCGATTTAAAGGCCATTGGGGATCTATGAACCCCAATGCGATGCAGCCGCTTTTGCTTAACAATGGCGTGGTCACGTGCTGATACACTTGAAGATTTGTACGATATTGAAGATTGTTTAGCTTCAGAGTGGCTGCGATGGACCCGACGGGGCCAAGACTTGCTCCATTGGCGGCGATGACGTCCTGGGCTTCCGGTGACAGAGCTGATAGGACCGAAGGTCCCAAATTTTCTAAATCTTTCATACTTATTGCATCGACTTCCGCGCCTGTGTCAGGTAGCCACTGGATAACATGTACTCTGTTATTTACGACTGTTGGGATGCTGATACGAAGCTGGTTGCTCATGATGCCTGCTGTATTGTTGCGAGGTTGTGAAGGCCTCTCGGGTGCCAGTACTGGTTGCGGTGGTTGTGGTACCGGTGGTGATTGTCTTGGCGTACTGGGCTCCACGATTTGGAGGTCGTGAGAGACAGACTTTTTGGAAGTGACCGACCTTCCCACAATTTCTGCAAGTGCGATCCTTGGCGTCACATTGCGATTTTGGATGAGCTGCACCCCCGCAATACATACAGAGGTCAGCTGGCTGCTGAGAAATTTGATTGTTGGGGCTGCTGGATCGTCTCATGTGTTGATGGGAGCTGGTCTGTGGCTTCTTGTACGTTGATTGTTTGGTGGCGATTTCTTGGTCGGTGTGGATGGGTTTGTGAGCGTTTCTCCTGTTTGAATGGAGTTTTCGAACGCGGTGCAGATGGCAAGTACTTTTTCGAGGGACAGGTCGTTATTGTACGGTTCGATTAAAACTTTACGCTGCATTTCTTTGTTTTGCAATCCACAAATTAACCGGTCCCTGATGCGTAGGTCTTGGAGCTGCTGAAGGAGGTTGACTGAACGCTTACAGCCGGTGCATTTTGTCACAGTTAATTTGTCACAAACTTCGCAATTTAATTCGCTTTCATGGGCTGCCGCGTCGTCTAAAGTCTTGAGGGCGGCGTAGTATCCATCCACACTTTCTCCAGTCATCTGATCGCGTCGTATGAACGCTTGGCGGTCCAACAACGGGTTGCGCTTTTTTCGTAGATAGGACTCCAATAGATCCAAAATTTCGTCTTGGGTTGACCAGGTGGTTATCTTCAGCCTGGTTGAGGTCCACAGCATCGTCCATTCCTCAACTAATGCAGATCTGAGGACACCGTGCTGGGTGCTGAGTGGTTGGAGATCCAACTTCAATGCATTTGCATAATCTATCCATCGCAGCTTCCAGTCACGAAACTGGGGGATGGTGAGTTGATCCGGGGAAGAAAGTTTTGGTAGCGGAAGCGACTTCACAGCCGGTATGTCTGCTCGCAATCCACTTCCAGCTGCTCCATGTGCCAATGACTGAGCGAGGTTGTTCAGTGCTGACACCAGATCCTGTTGGTTGATTGCAGAATCATCACTGGGGGAAGTGTCGCCTCCGGGAGGCGCTTGGCCTTTATTTTTTTCCTCGACATGTTTGCCTACACTTTGGAGTATCTCTAAACTGTCACTTTAAAACGCTAAATTGGAATTTAGCTAATTGTCGACTGCGCCATGAGATGTTACGTGCTAAGTAACGTTAGGTTCGAGTGACGAGGTTTAGTAACAATCGATAGAGTTTATTAATCAGTAAAGAGTTACAAGTATTAGGTTGTAAGGAATGATTAAATGTGTCTCAAGATGAGCTCTGCTAGAATCTCCTGCTGTCCATCCTCTCCTGTCTCTGCAGCTCTCTCGTGCTTTCCATGGCTTCGTCTGAGGCCGCTGCTCCTTAGCAGGATACAGGGCAAGCTAGGACGGTATGGCTCAGTTACAAAAAATCTGTCGTTTGTGGGAAGAAGACATGAATTGTGATAGCTGGGAAAAACATCATGCACCTAGCAAAGGTTTAAAAACGATTTGTAAGCACGTCATAGGGATGACGGTTAGAAACAAAAAACCGACATGAGATCTGTTATTAATGTAATGTTGTATATTTATACAAAGATTTTTGACGAGTGTCAATGTATGAAAATAAATTAAATTGGTTTTAAGAAGGTGCATTTGTGTGCAAAAAAAGTGACCTGTTCTCCTACGTTGACTTTTGCCTGAATAGAGCGTCCTGGCCAAATGAGTGATGTGGCTTTCATATTTATAAACAAAAGTTTGCGCGGCACCTACTCGGCCAGACGAACTTCCAATAAGTTTTTATCGACGTGATATCACAGATAGCGCTATCATTGGTATTGATATAGGATCAAAGTAACACTCACGCTGCTGTATATGTTGACGGCAAGGTACACAAAATACCCCATTACGATCAATCTGGTGAGAATATCAATCTATGTCAACTCACTGGGACTTACTTGGGTCAGTTTTGAGACTTACACTGGACAGTCTGCACAAAATATCGTTGAGAAATCCATCATGGCCAATCAACAAATTATGTAAACCTGGATTCGGGCTTGGTGGAGAAAACACAGGAACTACAAGAAGCATAATTTTAGCCAATGGCCAGAGATGTCAGGTCTCACACATTCTGACAAAATTGTTTAGTAGACTTAAGACTAATGCTTCCCCAGTTTCTCAACGTTGCCGTCTTAAAATGCGTTGTTACCCTTGGTTTAGTTACAACCATCAATTGCCTTCCCAAAAATGTTATTAGTAAAGCAGTAAAAACGGCAGGATTTAAGGAAATTAAATTTTTGGAGCAGAAAATGCTGCTGTAATGAGTTTGCTACCTGTAGTAAGTAGTTGGGCCGACTCAAAAAACAGTGTTTTTTATAAATTTGGTGCAATGTACTGGGACTATTCCCTGTTTGAGTACTCAGTTTGTCAATGGATAAGGAAGAGTAAGGTACAATATAAAGGGTATTTACAATACAAATTATTGATTACTGCTTGGAAGAGTTTAGTACCGTACACATGGTTTCAATAGCCGAACTCAAGTCAGACTCGGCGGCAAGTAAAGTGCGTTTTCGACAACTTCATGAACGATGCGAGAAGGCAATGATTTCCCTTTCAGCCTTTCCAAACGGCTACAGTTCACATAGCTAATTTTTTGACGATAAGGATCTCCGTGTTAGCGTTACACGAGCAAAGTTTGAAGAAATAAATGGAAGTTTGTTTTCCAGTATTGCTGAAAATGTAATAATTGTTATATAAGTCAAGCAGAGAAAACTATGGATAGCATTGATTGTGTTATTGTCACTGGAGGGTGTAGTAGGATTCCTAAAATTCAAGAAATTGTTAGCGATTTATTTGGTCCCAAAATAATAGATTTAATGGGAATAGAACCTGATGAAATCTTTGTATATGGTGCGGCAATACATGGTGCAATTGCATCACAGAAAAATGAGTTTATTAGCCACTTTCATGTGTCGGTGGTCGAACACATGCCTTTTTTAATCAACCTGATTTGAGCAGTCTACAAAGCTACAAATTGGCAGTTTATCAATATGTACAAATAAAAAAAATATTGTCTAGCTTTATCATAAAAACAATGATTACATCTCCCAGATTTAGTTTTACCTTCACTACTGCAAACAGCAACCTTAAAGGTTTTTGATGGTGTGTGCAAAAATATGTAAAATAATCTACAATAATGTGAGTGGTATCATACGTACTCGATAGTCCGCTGTGCACGACCATTTTTAAATCAATTTTTTATATGATGCCTTTAAAGTCCTCATAAAACTAAGAGGGACATATTTTTTCTTTAGTCAAAAAAGTTTCAAATAACGGAGCTAGCGCCCTCTAAAGTTTAGACCGTGGGAACGCGATTAACTCCTTTATTTATTGTCCGATTGACCTAAAATTTGGAATGGAGACTCTTTAAACAAATCGTGGGATAGTGTTTTTTGGATTTTGAAAATTCGAATTGTGGCGGGAGAAATTAAAGTTTCAAAAAATATTTTTTTAATAATTTAAAAACAAATACAGGATCGTTGTATAGACTACCTAAGTATAGTTAAGCCATAATTTAAAAAAATTATTTCGAGTTTTTTCAAAATTCAAAGATGGCGCCACACTCATTTTTCAAAATTTGTCATGTTTTTTATCATAGGTAGTTAGACAGGCATACAAGGAGTACACCAAAATAAATTTCATCCAAATTAGAAAAGTAGTTTACGGGATATTCGACCCAAACTTTTAAGTTTTAACTTATGAGTAATTCCACCAAGCTTTATGAAAGTCGATTGCCTCTCAAAAATTTTTCCAGTTAAAACTTAAGCTTATATTATAGACCACCTTAAAGTTATGCATGATAGATAGTCATTCTGGTTGGGGCAAGTTAAGACATTTGAAGCAGGGGCAATAAAAGAATTGACATGGGCAGTTAAAGGGACGCCATTTTCTCCTATGTTTATCATCCGATTGACCTGAAATTTTGAACACATATAGCTAACAACATTCCCTTAGGTGAAAAATCAAGGGTTTTTTAAAATTCGAAAAAATACCGCGCGAAAGTTTGAAACAAATTTATGTGCTTAAATCGTTCAAAATCTATTTAATTCTCTTGGACCAAACTAATTTAAAGCAATTATAGCACCGTAAGATACGTTTTTAAGTGTTTTAAAATAAAAAAATTTTGTTTTCAAACTTTCGCGGGTATTTTTTCGAATTTTAAAAAACCCTTGATTTTCACCTAGGGAATGTTGTTAGCTATATGTGTTCAAAATTTCAGTCAATCGGATGATAAAACATAGGAAAATGCGTCCCTTTTAATGGGCCCATGTCAAATTCTTTTATTGGCCCCCTGCTTCAAATGTCTTAACTTGCCCAAACCAGAATGACTATCTATCATGCATAACTTAAGGTGGTCTATAATATTAGCTTAAGTTTTAACTGGAAAAAATGTTGAGATGCAATCGACTTTCATAAAGCTGGTGGAATTACTCTTATGTTTTTAGTGCAAACTTGTTTACAATGGACTCCATACTCAATATGAAGTCAGAAGTTAAAATAAATTACTAGTATTGCATAAATATAAGTTTTTCATAAATAACACAAAGGCGCCAAATTCAAAATTTGAAAAAAACACGTAGTCCCAAATCACTCAAGGAATCCAAATATGCAACTCCCGTCCCGCTACGACTCTTAGTTTTTGAGTAAATCGCGTCCCTCCAAATTGGCCTCTGGATCACATAGGAACACCTCAGAATGGCTTCAAATTCAAAATTTCTTGAAAACACGTATTTCTAAATCACTCAAGGATTCCAAATATGCAACTCTTCTCTCGATCCGACTCTTAGTTTTGAGTAAATCGCGTCCCTCCAAAATTGGCCTCTGGAGTCACATAGGAACCACCTCAGAATGGCTTCAAATTCAAAATTTCTTGAAAACACGTATTTCTAAATCACTCAAGGATTCCAAATATGCATTTTCTTTCGATCCGACTCTTAGTTTTGGAGTAAATCGCGTCCCTCCAAAATTGGCCTCTGGAGTCACATAGGAACCACCTCAGAATGGCTTCAAATTCAAAATTTCTTGAAAACACGTATTTCTAAATCACTCAAGGATTCCAAATATGCAACTCTTCTCTCGATCCGACTCTTAGTTTTGGAGTAAATCGCGTCCCTCCAAAATTGCCTCTGAGTCACATAGGAACCACCTCAGAATGGCTTCAAATTCAAAATTTCTTGAAAACACGTATTTCTAAATCACTCAAGGATTCCAAATATGCAACTTTTTCTCGATCGACTCTTAGTTTTGAGTAAATCGCGTCCCTCCAAAATTGGCCTCTGGAGTCACATAGGAACCACCTCAGAATGGCTTCAAATTCAAAAATTTCTTGAAACACGTATTTCTAAATCACTCAAGGATTCCAAATATGCAACTCTTCTCTCGATCAGACTCTTAGTTTTGGAGTAAATCGCGTCCCTCCAAAATTGGCCTCTGGAGTCACATAGGAACCACCTCAGAATGGCTTCAAATTCAAAATTTCTTGAAAACACGTATTTCTAAATCACTCAAGGATTCCAAATATGCAACTTTTCTCTCGATCCGACTCTTAGTTTTGAGTAAATCGCGTCCCTCCAAATTGGCCTGGATCACATAGGAACCACCTCAGAATGGCTTCAAATTCAAAATTTCTTGAAAACACGTATTTCTAAATCACTCAAGGATCCTAAATATGCAATTTTTCTCTCGATCCGACTCTTAGTTTTGAGTAAATCGCGTCCTCCAAAATTGGCCTGGAGTCACATAGGAACCACCTCAGAATGGCTTCAAATTCAAAATTTCTTGAAAACACGTATTTCTAAATCACTCAAGGATTCCAAATATGCAACTCTTCTCTCGATACGACTCTTAGTTTTTGAGTAAATCGCGTCCCTCCAAAATTGGCCTCTGGAGTCACATAGGAACCACCTCAGAATGGCTTCAAATTCAAAATTTCTTGAAAACACGTATTTCTAAATCACTCAAGGATTCCAAATATGCAACTTTCTCTCGATCGACTCTTAGTTTTTGAGTAAATCGCGTCCCTCCAAAATTGGCCTCTGGAGTCACATAGGAACCACCTCAGAATGGCTTCAAATTCAAAATTTCTTGAAACACGTATTTCTAAATCACTCAAGGATTCCAAATATGCAACTTTTTCTCGATCCGACTCTTAGTTTTGAGTAAATCGCGTCCCTCCAAAATTGCCTCTGGAGTCACATAGGAACCACCTCAGAATGGCTTCAAATTCAAAATTTCTTGAAAACACGTATTTCTAAATCACTCAAGGATTCCAAATATGCAACTCTTCTCTCGATCCGACTCTTAGTTTTTGAGTAAATCGCGTCCCTCCAAAATTGGCCTCTGGAGTCACATAGGAACCACCTCAGAATGGCTTCAAATTCAAAATTTCTTGAAAACACGTATTTCTAAATCACTCAAGGATTCCAAATATGCAACTCTTCTCTCGATCCGACTCTTAGTTTTTGAGTAAATCGCGTCCCTCCAAAATTGGCCTCTGGAGTCACATAGGAACCACCTCAGAATGGCTTCAAATTCAAAATTTCTTGAAAACACGTATTTCTAAATCACTCAAGGATTCCAAATATGCAACTCTTCTCTCGATCAGACTCTTAGTTTTTGAGTAAATCGCGTCCCTCCAAAATTGGCCTCTGGAGTCACATAGGAACCACCTCAGAATGGCTTCAAATTCAAAATTTCTTGAAAACACGTATTTCTAAATCACTCAAGGATTCCAAATATGCAACTCTCTCTCGATCCGAATTTCCAACCTCTATAGTTTGAAGTAAATCGCGTCGCCCAAAATTGGCCTCTGACTCACATAGGAACCACCTCAGAATGGCTTCAAATTCAAAATTTCTTGAAAACACGTATTTTCTAAACAACTCAAGGATTCCAAATATGCAACTCTTCCTTCATCCGACTCTTAGTTTTGGAGTAAATCGCGTCCTCCAAAAATTGGCTCTGGAGTCACATAGGAACACCTCAGAATGGCTTCAAATTCAAATTTTCTTGAAAACACGTATTTCTAAATCACTCAAGGATTCCAAAATATGCAATCTTCTTTCGATCCTGACTCTTAGTTTGGAGTAAATCGCGTCCCTCCAAAATTGGCCTCTGGAGTCACATAGGAACACCTCAGAATTGGCTTCAAATTCAAAATTTCTTAAAAAAAACGGTATTTCTAAATCCACTCAAGGATTCCAAATATGAAACTCCTCTTTCGATCCGACTCTTAGTTTTGGAGTAAATCGCGTCCCTCCAAAATTGCCTCTTGAGTCACATAGGAACGCACCTCAGAACTGGCTTCAAATCCAAAATTTCTTAAAAACACGTATTTCTAAATCACTCAAGGATTCCGAATATGCAACTCTTCTCTCGATTCAGACTCTTAGTTTTTGAGTAAATCGCGTCCCTCCAAATTGCCCTCTGGAGTCACATAGAGAACACCTCAGAATGCTTCAAATTCAAAATTCTTGAAAACACGTATTTCTAAACACTCAAGGATCCAAATATGGAAGCATCGATTCACCGAGACTCTTAGTTTTTG